>JACEFZ010011695.1:0-109068 GCA_014155875.1 Cepaea nemoralis
GGTGTTGTGTTACTAGGAATAACAACTGACATATGTCAACAGTGATTTGATTGTTGCATATTGTTATCTTATCATGTGTATACTTCAGGAACCTCGCTGTACAAGAGCAACTGTTCCTCAAGGCCGTGGTAGCGGAGTTCCAGCGGACAGGAATAGAGGAGGCTGACTTCTGCAAGCTGTACGACCAGCACCAGGCTTTGTGCAGATTTGAAGGTTTCTGTCTGTCCGTGTCACAGTGGTTGTGTACTGTCTGTCCATGTCACAGTGGTTGTATGCTGTCCATGTCACAGTGGTTGTATGCTGTCTGTCTGTCACAGTGATTGTATGCTGTCCATGTCACAGTGGTTGTATGCTGTCTGTCCATGTCACAGTGATTGTATGCTGTCCATGTCACAGTGGTTGTATGCTGTCTGTCTGTCACAGTGATTGTATGCTGTCCATGTCACAGTGGTTGTATGCTGTCTGTCCATGTCACAGTGATTGTGTACTGTCCATGTCACAGTGGTTGTATGCTGTCTGTCCATGTCACAGTGATTGTGTGCTGTCCATGTCACAGTAGTTGTGTGTTGTCTGTCCATGTCACAGTGGTTGTGTACTGTCCATGTCACAGTGGTTGTGTGTTGTCTGTCCATGTCACAGTGGTTGTGTGTTGTCTGTCCATGTCGCAGTGGTTGTGTGTTGTCTGACCATGTCACAGTGGTTGTATGCTGTCTGTCCATGTCACAGTGATTGTGTGCTGTCCATGTCACAGTGGTTGTGTGTTGTCTGACCATGTCACAGTGGTTGTATGCTGTCTGTCCATGTCACAGTGGTTGTATGCTGTCTGTCCATGTCACAGTGGTTGTGTGCTGTCCATGTCACAGTGGTTGTATGCTGTCTGTCCATGTCACAGTGGTTGTATGCTGTCTGTTCATGTCACAGTGGTTGTGTGCTGTCTGACCGTGTCACAGTGGTTGTATGCTGTCTGTCCATGTCACAGTGGTTGTGTGCTGTCAATGTCACAGTGGTTGTGTGCTGTCCATGTCACAGTGGTTGTATGCTGTCTGTCCATGTCACAGTGGTTGTATGCTGTCTATTCATGTCACAGTGGTTGTGTGTTGTCTGTCCATGTCACAGTGGTTGTATGCTGTCTGACCATGTCACAGTGGTTGTGTGTTGTCTGACCATGTCACAGTGATTGTATGCTGTCTGTCCATGTCACAGTGGTTGTGTGCTGTCAATGTCACAGTGGTTGTGTGCTGTCTGTCCATGTCACAGTGATTGTGTGTTGTCTGTCCATGTCACAGTGATTGTGTACTGTCTGTCCATGTCACAGTGATTGTGTGTTGTCTGTCCATGTCACAGTGATTGTGTGCTGTCTGTTCATGTCACAGTGATTGTGTGCTGTCTGTCCATGTCACAGTGGTTGTGTGCTGTCTGTCCATGTGACAGTGGTTGTGTGCTGTCTGTCCATGTCACAGTGGTTGTGTGCTGTCAATGTCACAGTGGTTGTGTGCTGTCTGACCATGTCACAGTGGTTGTGTGCTGTCTGACCATGTCACAGTGGTTGTGTGTTGTCTGTCCATGTCACAGTGGTTGTGTGTTGTCTGTCCATGTCACAGTGATTGTGTGTTGTCTGACCATGTCACAGTGGTTGTGTGCTGTCTGACCATGTCACAGTGGTTGTGTGTTGTCTGACCATGTCACAGTGATTGTGTGCTGTCTGTCTGTCACAGTGGTTGTATGCTGTCTGTCCATGTCACAGTGATTGTATGCTGTCTGTCCATGTCACAGTGGTTGTGTGCTGTCTGACCATGTCACAGTGATTGTATGCTGTCTGTCCATGTCACAGTGGTTGTATGCTGTCTGTCCATGTCACAGTGGTTGTGTGTTGTCTGTCCATGTCAGTGATTGTGTGCTGTCTGTCCATGTCACAGTGGTTGTGTGCTGTCTGACCATGTCACAGTGGTTGTGTGCTGTCTGACCATGTCACAGTGGTTGTGTGCTGTCTGACCATGTCACAGTGATTGTATGCTGTCTGTCCATGTCACAGTGATTGTATGCTGTCTGTCCATGTCACAGTGGTTGTATGCTGTCTGACCATGTCACAGTGATTTTGTGCTGTCTGTCCATGTCAGTGATTGTGTGCTGTCTGTCCATGTCACAGTGATTGTATGCTGTCTGACCATGTCACAGTGATTGTGTGCTGTCTGTCCATGTCAGTGATTGTGTGCTGTCTGTCCATGTCACAGTGGTTGTGTGCTGTCTGTCCATGTCACAGTGATTGTGTGCTGTCTGTCCATGTCAGTGATTGTGTGCTGTCTGTCCATGTCACAGTGATTGTATGCTGTCTGTCCATGTCACAGTGGTTGTGTGCTGTCTGTCCATGTCACAGTGGTTGTGTGCTGTCTGTCCATGTTACAGTGGTTGGATGCTGTCTGTCCATGTCACAGTGGTTGTGTGCTGTCAATGTCACAGTGGTTGTGTGCTGTCTGTCCATGTCACAGTGATTGTGTGTTGTCTGTCCATGTCACAGTGATTGTGTACTGTCTGTCCATGTCACAGTGATTGTGTGTTGTCTGTCCATGTCACAGTGGTTGTGTGTTGTCTGTCCATGTCACAGTGATTGTGTACTGTCTGTCCATGTCACAGTGATTGTGTGCTGTCTGTCCATGTCACAGTGATTGTGTACTGTCTGTCCATGTCACAGTGATTGTATACTGTCTGTCCATGTCACAGTGATTGTATGCTGTCTGTCCATGTCACAGTGATTGTGTGCTGTCTGACCATGTCACAGTGATTGTATGCTGTCTGACCATGTCACAGTGATTGTATGCTGTCTGACCATGTCACAGTGATTGTATGCTGTCTGTACCATGTCACAGTGATTGTATGCTGTCTGACCATGTCACAGGTGATTGTGATGCTGTCTGTACCATGTCACAGGTGATTGTATGCTGTCTGACCATGTCACAGTGATTGTATGCTGTCTGTCCATGTCACAGTGATTGTATGCTGTCTGACCATGTCACAGTGATTGTATGCTGTCTGTCCATGTCACAGTGATTGTATGCTGTCTGACCATGTCACAGTGATTGTATGCTGTCTGTCCATGTCACAGTGATTGTATGCTGTCTGTCTGTCACAATGATTGTGTGCTGTCTGTCTGTCACAGTGATTGTATGCTGTCTGTCTGTCACAATGATTGTATGCTGTCTGTCACAGTGATTGTATGCTGTCTGACCATGTCACAGTGATTGTATGCTGTCTGTCTGTCACAATGATTGTGTGCTGTCTGTCTGTCACAGTGATTGTATGCTGTCTGTCTGTCACAATGATTGTGTGCTGTCTGTCACTGTGATTGTATGCTGTCTGACCATGTCACAGTGATTGTATGCTGTCTGTCCATGTCACAGTGATTGTATGCCGTCTGTCCATGTCACAGTGATTGTGTGCTGTCTGTCTGTCACAGTGATTGTATGCTGTCTGACCATGTCACAGTGGTTGTATGCTGTGTGACCATGTCACAGTGGTTGTATGCTGTCCATGTCACAGTGGTTGTATGCTGTCCATGTCACAGTGATTGTATGCTGTCTGACCATGTCACAGTGACTTGTATGCTGTCTGACCATGTCACAGTGGATTGTATGCTGTCTGACCATGTCACAGTGGTTGTATGCTGTCTGACCATGTCACAGTGGTTGTATGCTGTCTGACCATGTCACAGTGATTGTATGCTGTCTGACCATGTCACAGTGATTGTATGCTGTCTGTACCATGTCACAGTGATTGTATGCTGTCTGACCATGTCACAGTGATTGTATGCTGTCCTGTACCATGTCACAGTGATTGTATGCTGTCTGTCCATGTCACAGTGATTGTATGCTGTCTGTCCATGTCACAGTGATTGTGTGCTGTCTGTCCATGTCACAGTGATTGTATGCTGTCTGACCATGTCACAGTGATTGTATGCTGTCTGACCATGTCACAGTTATTGTATGCTGTCTGTCCATGTCACAGTGGTTGTATGCTGTCTGACCATGTCACAGTGATTGTATGCTGTCTGTCCATGTCACAGTTAATGTGTGCTGTCTGTCTGTCACAGTGATTGTATGCTGTCTGACCATGTCACAGTGATTGTATGCTGTCTGACCATGTCACAGTGATTGTATGCTGTCTGACCATGTCACAGTGATTGTATGATGTCTGACCATGTCACAGTGATTGTATGCTGTCTGACCATGTCACAGTGATTGTATGCTGTCTGACCATGTCACAGTGATTGTATGCTGTCTGACCATGTCACAGTGATTGTATGCTGTCTGTCCATGTCACAGTGGTTGTATGCTGTCTGACCATGTCACAGTGATTGTATGCTGTCTGTCCATGTCACAGTTAATGTGTGCTGTCTGTCTGTCACAGTGATTGTATGCTGTCTGACCATGTCACAGTGATTGTATGCTGTCTGTCCATGTCACAGTGATTGTGTGCTGTCTGTCTGCTACCGTGATTGTGTGCTATCTGTCTGTCACAGTGATTGTGCACTGTCTGTGTCACACTGGTGTACTGTCTGTCCATGTCAGAGGTTGTGTAGTCTGTCCATGTCACTGGTTGTGTGCTCTGTCCGTGTCAGTGGTTGTGTGCTGTCTGTGTCACATTGGTTGTGTAGTTTCATCACCACCCATTGTATAGTTCCATGATCAACAATTGTATAGATTTGTGGTCTCAGTTTATATATTGCTGTGACCAGTGATTGTATAGGGCTTTGGCCAGTGGCTGTGTAGTGCCGTGACCAATGGCTGTATAGTGCTGTGACTAGTGTTGTGACTAGTGACTGTAGAGTGTCATGACTTAGTTCTGTGAACTGTGATTTTGTAGTGCCGTGACCATTGTATCGTGCTGTGATCATTGTATCCTGCTGTGATCAATGATTGTAGTGTGCCATAACTTACAATAACATAGTCCTCAACCTGGTACAGCACAAGGCAACTACTTGAGCATGACTGTTAGTCGTATACAACCTTCCTACTATGTTATTTACCAGATTCTGTTAATCTCCCCAGGAATACATGTCCCGACAATGACCGAGCTGTCCGCCATTTGCTACAGACTTGGAAGCATGCGCCTGCTGCTCACGGAGCCAGGCTCTCGAGACCTAAGTATGCGGATCCGTCTCAACGTGAGCCAAGATGACATCATGTATGCTCTTAGGGTTGACACACCAAGCTAAAATTGTTATGCTTGTTTCATTTCACATTATCTGTTAATTTTTGTTTCACATCTCGCTTATGCTAAATCGAAGTTCTTGAGAACAGTTTTGTGTGCGTTAGTGTGTGGCAGTTTGTGGTCAGTGGTCTGGGTAATTTCAGGTATTGAATGTTGTAGAATGCAAGTTTGCTGTATTTGGAACTGTTTACGATGTGATATTCATCTCTTTCTAGTAACTTCAGGTGTATGTGTTTTCACAATATACCAGATAAGTGTGTAGTTTTGGTGAAAGTGCCAATCACATTGTCCAAAAAGGAAAGCACACTTATACAAGTGCTGCAAGTAAGTGAAGTGTGTCTGTGAGCTAGCTACTCCGTGTATGTCTGTCAGGAAGATTGACTTTTCATCTAATATCCGAGTCATGGCAGACAGTCTGTCATTGATGTACTTGCATTAAAGTGAAGGCTCTTGTTGATTTGTTAAATGCTCAGCAGTGAAGGATCTTGAAGAAAAATGTTCTATTTCAGATAAGTTATCACTTTGACTGAATCTGGTCAAATGCTGCAGCAGGCCAACAAGGACAACTGTCATGGCCTGTACTAATTGGGAAGGAATTTGGTCAACCTTCCATGTCCATGGATGTCAGTCACATTGACATGTCAAACTGATTGAGAGCTGACCAAGGAATGTGTAATAGTTCATGCCATACCAATTTAAAGAAACTTTGAACATGTCGTGTTTGTAGAAAATTTGTGGCACACCAGCTGACATATGAACAAAACATATCAGACGCATGCAATCAGAAGCTGAGTCTTTCACAAATTGTTGTATGCACTAGATATGCCTTCACTTTACAGGAAGTACATCAGTGCCTAACTGTTGGCCTGTAATCCTAACTGTTGGCCTGTAATCCTAACTGTTGGCCTGTAATCCTAACTGTTGGTCTGTAATCCCACTATTTTTAGACTAAAAGTAAACATCGCTGGGACACATACCTGTAGTAGCTAGCTAACTGACCAGCTTGTGACACTAGTTAAGTCTGTTTTCTGTTTGGACAGCTCTTGTACGCCAGCTAATATGTGGGTAACTGTGCTAGAAATATGTACCGATAGTACCAGCTGACATGATTTCAGTGCTGTACACGGCACATGTTGTCAGGCAGCAATAGACATCTGGGTGGCTGTATTGTTTGTTCAAATGTGATTCTTGGCCGTCCCACTGTGGATCCAAATCAGATAATCAGTCTTCTTTTCATGTGCACTTATACTGCAACCGGCTTTGTAGTGAAGGAGTTACCGACACAGTTTGTAATCCCGCATACCACATTTGAAACACAGCTGGTTGGGTTTTTATGAAATGGTATGTATGCCGGTCGTTCAGAAAGCAATTGCAAAATACTGAACGTAAATTTGCCCAGAATTGACTGCTATGTCCGTAAAGGATATGCAACTATACTGCAAGTTCCAGAGAGTTCTGTCAGTCACAGTGCACCAACTGTCACTGAAGGGACTGGTTCAGAACCTATCAGGACACTGAGACTAGGTCGTACATAGGTACCTAGCATTGGTGTGAGTTAGGGAAGGGAATCACTGCAGGAAAACAACTGGTCACTACACATGATAAAATATAGCCTTGTGTAGTGTTATCATATTTGGATATCAGTACCCTTGATAATGAAATAACACTGCCATTGTGGACATCAGCAATTTGGTCATTGCGATGCATAGTTCAAGGGTTGTTTATTCTGATGTGTCGTATCCTCGTGTTACACATTAATATGTTTGTGTTGCTAAGGTGAATTAGTATTGTTTAAATTGGTCATGTGAACTAATTGTTTATACTGGTAGTGTGAATTAGTATTACATTAGTAGTACATTACAAGAAGACAAACACTGGGACATTTTGTGATAACTGGACTATTTGTGGAAAAAGAGATGAAGGAAGACAGTGTGAGAAAATTCTTAACAATCTTATGTTGTTGCATGGAAGGGAGTCAACACACGAATTGATCCATGCTGTCAGAGATCGCAATTTGTGGAGAGGCATGAGTGTGCACGCCAGCCGGCAAGGCGCTGGATGATGATGATGATGAATTACTATTTATACATGTAATTTGAACTAATATAGTTTATATGGGTAGTTTAAACAGATATATAGTTTATATTGGTAATTTGACCTGATATAGTTTATATTGGTAATTTAAACAGATATATAGTTTATATTGGTAATTTAAACAGATATATAGTTTATATTGGTAATTTAAACAGATATATAGTTTATATTGGTAATTTAAACAGATATATAGTTTATATTGGTAATTTAAACAGATATATAGTTTATATTGGTAATTTAAACAGATATATAGTTTATATTGGTAATTTAAACAGATATATAGTTTATATTGGTAATTTAAACAGATATATAGTTTATATTGGTAATTTAAACAGATATATAGTTTATATTGGTAATTTAAACAGATATATAGTTTATATTGGTAATTTAAACAGATATATAGTTTATATTGGTAATTTAAACAGATATATAGTTTATATTGGTAATTTAAACAGATATATAGTTTATATTGGTAAGTTGAAGTGATATTGTTTAGGTTGGTAATGTGCACTAATATTGTTGATCTTGTTTCTGTGTACTAGTACTGAACATTTGTGTCATGATCAAGTATTTATTTTGAGGTTCAAGCATTTGTTGTCCTGATGCATATATTAATTAAATGTTAACATTGTGTTCTTTGATCTGGTGTCTGTTCACTGGTGTATTGTTTATTATTGTGTGACATCACTGCCATCATTAACAGTACATAGACTGGTGGTGACATCAGCTGATCATGTTACTCCACTCCCCCATGATACTTCACTCCCCTGTTACTCCTCTCCCTCATGATACTCCACTCCCCCATGATACTCCACTCCGCCATTACTCCCTTTCAACTTTGTGTGACGGTTTGTTCCATGCTCAGTCTTCATAGACTTAGATGGATAGGACACGTTAGGAGGATGGATAACGGTAGAATACCAAAGGACATCTTTTTGGTGAATTACAGATGGGTAAGAGATCTCAGGGTCGGCCTCTACTACGATACAAAGATGTGTGTAAGCGGGACATGACTGATACAGGCATTGATAATGCACATTGGGAGCAAGTCGCAGCTGAACGTGTTGCATGGAGGGCAAACATCAGAAATGGAATAAAAACAAAGGAGAAAATTATTGCAGATAAGTCACACACTTAGCGTGTGAGACGTAAGATGGCACATGATGGTGGAAATGACCATGTGTTCACATGCATCCACTGTGGACGAACATTTACAGCACGAATTGGCCTTATCAGTCACATTCGCCACCGCCATGGGTTGTAGTTAATTATGCCTTTTTGAAGCACAATGTACCAAACTATCGTCTGTCAAGACGGCAAGGTGCCAGTGGAATGGAACAATACCTAAGACAAATAAAAATAAAAAGTTCCATAGAACATTCCTGTTAGCGGGTGACAAAGGCTTGTCCGTCCATGCTTGTGACATCAGAGCGGCCTTCTAACGATTCTGCCAACATGCTTGCCGTACAGAGTGAGAATTCATGTCCAGAGTTCAGCATCGATGTTACTTTGTGTTTGTTTCACTCGGGACACTTATTTTGGCTAGTGATATTGTCTTACTAACTGATATTCTTTGTCTACTACCTGATGTGTTGTTTGACTCTTTTTGTTGTTGCAAGGATTACTTTCATTGCACAGGAATATTCCCATAAGTGTCACATTCCACATAGCACCAAAAAATGAATCTCAGCGCAGTGCACGATTTCTGCTTGCGGGTATGGTTTTCCAAGTGCTGAAGGATGTTTACCATGCATGCGGGTATGAGTTTTCACCCTTGTCTGAGAAGGTTAGCTGTCCAGTCCACTGCCCCATGGATCACGTACACCACCTTGTTTTATTTGGTCAAATCCAAACCTGGGAAGGTTAACCCGGTCAACAAATGCCTGAAGAAATTGGATGTGTCATCAGTAAGGTGCACATATCGCAGCTCTGCTGTAAGCAGGCACAATACAAGTAATATCCACAACAACATTCGGGACGACCACAGAAGAAGAAGAAAATCCAAACAGCCCACACCACGAACTGAGCCACATGTGTACAAACAAACTAGAGGCAGACATAACCTTTGACCTACTGCAACACCACAGTTGCCTTTGATTTAACCTTTTCACCCACATAAGTATATTTTCTGAAGTGAGTTTAATGTGGCTGAAATAACAGATTACAGTGGCTGAAATAAGTTTACTATAGAGAAAAAAAACAGTTTACTGTGGCTGAAAAAACAATTTACAGTGGTTGAAATAACGGTTGACTGTAGCTGAAATACTAGTTTACTGAGGCTGAAATAAATTTACAGTAGCTGAAATAACAGATTACCTATGGCTGAAAAACAGTCAGGAGTTAGATACATCCAGTCGGTCACTGTAGGACTACCTAAACAGCAGAGGATTCTCTCAAAACCATGAAAGCACAGTGTACAAGTACTTCAGGTGTACGGTTATAGTACATAACACCACAGTGCACATGTACTTCAGGTGTATGGTTATAGTACATAAAACCACAGTGCACATGTACTTCATTATTCAGTTGTAGTACATAAAACCACAGTGCACATGTACTTCATTATTCAGTTGTAGTACATAAAACCACAGTGCAAATGTACTTCATTATTCAGTTGTAGTACATAAAACCACAGTGCACATGTACTTCATTATTCAGTTGTAGTACATAAAACCACAGTGCACATGTACTTTAGGTGTATGGTTATAGTACATAAAACCACAGTGCACAAGTACTTCATTATTCAGTTGTAGTACATAAAACCACAGTGCACATGTACTTCAGGTGTATGGTTATAGTACATAAAACCACAGTGCACATGTACTTCAGGTGTATGGTTATAGTACATAACACCACAGTGCACATGTACTTCAGGTGTATGGTTATAGTACATAAAACCACAGTGCACATGTACTTCATTATTCAGTTGTAGTACATAAAACCACAGTGCACATGTACTTTAGGTGTATGGTTATAGTACATAAAACCACAGTGCACAAGTACTTCATTATTCAGTTGTAGTACATAAAACCACAGTGCACATGTACTTCATTATTCAGTTGTAGTACATAAAACCACAGTGCACATGTACTTTAGGTGTATGGTTATAGTACATAAAACCACAGTGCACAAGTACTTCATTATTCAGTTGTAGTACATAAAACCACAGTGCACATGTACTTCAGGTGTATGGTTATAGTACATAACACCACAGTGCACATGTACTTCAGGTGTATGGTTATAGTACATAAAACCACAGTGCACATGTACTTCATTATTCAGTTGTAGTACATAAAACCACTGCACATGTACTTCATTATTCAGTTGTAGTACATAAAACCACAGTGCACATGTACTTCATTATTCAGTTGTAGTACATAAAACCACAGTGCACATGTACTTTAGGTGTATGGTTATAGTACATAAAATTACAGTGCACATGTACTTCATTATTCAGATGTACATAAAACCACAGTGCACATGTATTTCATTATTCAGATGTACATAAAACCACAGTGCACATGTACTTCAGGTGTACGGTCCCAGTATTGTTGCAGTACATTAGGAAATCAACATGAAAATATCGGAAGTTTCCATTTCTTGAAGACTTTTTTTTATTGTTCCTATTTAAGTAGCCTTTACGGGTCATCATGGCTGAATGGACAAGAGCACTTGCTCTTAAACTTCCAGTGTGCTGATGCCAAGGTAGTATTCAACCCATACACTGGTCATTTGGATTAAAATGTTGACTTCTCATCCTTGACTTGAGAACGTAAATTACATGTACCTTAGAAGTCAGAATGGGTTTGCCTGATGGCGAGAGACCCTGATAATAGGAAAAGCTAGACCTCACGCAAAAATATGCCTTTTAGTTCAATGTTAGGGAGTGAACAAGAACGAAACTGGGAAGGTTAACCCGGTCACAAATGCCCACAGAAGTCGGATGTGTCGGCCTAAAGGCGCAAGAACACAGCCTGTGGAAACAGGCACAACGCAATCATGTCCGAAAAAAAAGTCCGGATGAACGCAGAAGAAGAAGAAAAAGAAAGAAAAAAAAAGTAGCCTTTTATCATGAAGTGGGGGAGGGGTTAGACAACATTCAGAACTGCAGTCAAGGGGACAGTTTTACAATGTGGTTTATCTCATAAGGTTAGAGACTTCAAGGTCAAGAAGATGGAAATGAGGCTGGTGAACAAGATCATGGAGTTGGTTGTGATCCTCACGTTGCACATCTTTTACTGAAAGTAACTGTCATTATAACCTATCAGAATGTGTCTCCATCTCTCCAGCCTCACAAACCATGCCTTCCATCCCTGCTCTCTCCCAGCCGCTATAGTGCAAGCAGAACATGAGACATCTGTTCTCAGACATGTCCACCTCCCATCCCTGTTCTCTCCCAGCTGCTGTAGAGCAAACAGAACATGAGACATCTGATCTCAGACATGTCTACCTTCCATCCCTGTTCTCTCCCAGCTGCTCTAGTGCAAGCAGATCATGAGACATCTAATCTCAGACATGTCCACCTCCCATCCCTGTTCTCTCCCAGCCGCTCTAGAGCAAGCAGATCATGAGACATCTGATCTCAGACATGTCCACCTCCCATCCCTGTTCTCTCCCAGCCGCTCTAGAGCAAGCAGATCATGAGACATCTGTTCTCAGACATGTCCACCTCCCATCCCTGTTCTCTCCCAGCCGCTCTAGAGCAAGCAGATCATGAGACATCTGATCTCAGACATGTCCACCTTCCATCCCTGTTCTCTCCCACCCACTGTAGAGCAAACAGATCATGAGACATCTGATCTCAGACATGTCCACCTCCCATCCCTGTTCTCTCCCAGCCGCTCTAGAGCAAACAGATCATGAGACATCTGATGTCCACCTTCCATCCCTGTTCTCTCCCAGCCGCTCTAGAGCAAGCAGATCATGAGACATCTGATCTCAGACATGTCCACCTCCCATCCCTGTTCTCTCCCACCCACTGTAGAGCAAACAGATCATGAGACATCTGATCTCAGACATGTCCACCTCCCATCCCTGTTCTCTCCCACCCACTGTAGAGCAAACAGATCATGAGACATCTGATCTCAGACATGTCCACCTCCCATCCCTGTTCTCTCCCAGCCGCTCTAGAGCAAGCAGATCATGAGACATCTGATCTCAGACATGTCCACCTCCCATCCCTGTTCTCTCCCAGCCGCTCTAGAGCAAGCAGATCATGAGACATCTGATCTCAGACATGTCCACCTCCCATCCCTGTTCTCTCCCAGCCGCTCTA
This sequence comes from Cepaea nemoralis, assembly GCA_014155875.1. NCBI lineage: Eukaryota > Metazoa > Mollusca > Gastropoda > Stylommatophora > Helicidae > Cepaea > Cepaea nemoralis. The sequence continues at coordinate 12,575 of JACEFZ010011695.1, forward strand.
GAGCAAGCAGAACATGAGACATCTGATCTCAGACATGTCCACCTCCCATCCCTGTTCTCTCCCAGCCGCTCTAGAGCAAACAGATCATGAGACATCTGATCTCAGACATGTCCACCTCCCATCCCTGTTCTCTCCCAGCCGCTCTAGAGCAAACAGATCATGAGACATCTGATCTCAGACATGTCCACCTCCCATCCCTGTTCTCTCCCAGCCGCTCTAGAGCAAAGCAGATCATGAGACATCTGATCTCAGACATGTCCACCTCCCATCCCTGTTCTCTCCCAGCCGCTCTAGAGCAAACAGAACATGAGACATCTGATCTCAGACATGTCCACCTCCCATCCCTGTTCTCTCCCAGCCGCTCTAGAGCAAGCAGATCATGAGACATCTGATCTCAGACATGTCCACCTCCCATCCCTGTTCTCTCCCAGCCAGCTCTAGAGCAAGCAGAATCATGAGACATCTGATCTCAGACATGTCCACCTCCATCCTGTTCTCTCCAGACAGCTCTAGAGCAAGCGACATGATCAAATCTGATCTCAGACATGTCCACCTTCCATCCCTGTTCTCTCCCAGCAGCTCTAGAGCAAGCAGATCATGAGACATCTGATCTCAGACATGTCCACCTCCCATCCCTGTTCTCTCCCAGCCGCTCTAGAGCAAGCAGATCATGAGACATCTGATCTCAGACATGTCCACCTCCCATCCCTGTTCTCTCCCAGCCGCTCTAGAGCAAGCAGATCATGAGACATCTGATCTCAGACATGTCCACCTTCCATCCCTGTTCTCTCCCAGCCGCTCTAGAGCAAGCAGATCATGAGACATCTGATCTCAGACATGTCCACCTCCCATCCCTGTTCTCTCCCAGCAGCTCTAGAGCAAGCAGAACATGAGACATCTGATCTCAGACATGTCCACCTTCCATCCCTGTTCTCTCCCAGCAGCTCTAGAGCAAGCAGATCATGAGACATCTGATCTCAGACATGTCCACCTCCCATCCCTGTTCTCTCCCAGCCGCTCTAGAGCAAGCAGATCATGAGACATCTGATCTCAGACATGTCCACCTCCCATCCCTGTTCTCTCCCAGCCACTGTAGAGCAAGCAGATCATGAGACATCTGATCTCAGACATGTCCACCTCCCATCCCTGTTCTCTCCCAGCCGCTCTAGAGCAAGCAGATCATGAGACATCTGATCTCAGACATGTCCACCTCCCATCCCTGTTCTCTCCCAGCCACTGTAGAGCAAGCAGATCATGAGACATCTGATCTCAGACATGTCCACCTCCCATCCCTGTTCTCTCCCAGCTGCTGTAGAGCAAACAGAACATGAGACATCTGATCTCAGACATGTCCACCTTCCATCCCTGTTCTCTCCCAGCAGCTCTAGAGCAAGCAGAACATGAGACATCTGATCTCAGACATGTCCACCTTCCATCCCTGTTCTCTCCCAGCCGCTCTAGAGCAAGCAGATCATGAGACATCTGATCTCAGACATGTCCACCTCCCATCCCTGTTCTCTCCCAGCCGCTCTAGAGCAAGCAGATCATGAGACATCTGATCTCAGACATGTCCACCTCCCATCCCTGTTCTCTCCCAGCCGCTCTAGAGCAAGCAGATCATGAGACATCTGATCTCAGACATGTCCACCTCCCATCCCTGTTCTCTCCCAGCCGCTCTAGAGCAAACAGATCATGAGACATCTGATCTCAGACATGTCCACCTCCCATCCCTGTTCTCTCCCAGTCGCTCTAGAGCAAGCTCTTTGCTTGTGGACATAGTGGTAGTTGATTGGGCATCACTTACACGGTCTCCACTGCCAGTATGCAGGTAGGATATCCAAATATGGGAACAGATACTGCATTTGAGAAAAGGACAAAACAACAAACAGTACACACACAAAATTAACACTAGAAATTGTAGACTATAATAATGCCAATAATATTTATTTGTTTTGCTTTGTAGTACATCAGCATATTATTTTGTTGCATGTAATAAGCATAAACTTAAGAATATATAACTCATACTGTAGTGTTACATCAGAACCCAAATTGTAGAGCTGTGCTAAAATAGAACCTAAAGTGTAGAGCTGCGTTAAAATATAACTAACTTTGTAGAATTATGTTAAAACATCTCAAAATGTAGAGCTGTGCTAAAATTAAGCCTGAATTGTGTGGCTATGTTAAATAGACCCTAAATTGTATAACTGTGCTGAAACAACTCAGATTTTACAGCTGTATTTGAATTATCTTTCTGGAATGGTTTGGGAGGGGAAAAACATGTTGGTATGAGAAATCTGGGTTTCTGATGGTAGAATAATGATTTTATTTATGTTCATGTATGTCAATGATATAACATAACAGTTACCAGACATTGTTATTGTGAGAATTGTCTGACTGAGAGACTGTCATCTATTGCATATAGAACCTTGCAGTGTAGGGCAGGGGGTGGGGGGGTCCTGAGCCTGAGGAATTAAGGCCGCCTGGCTAGCGTAGCCGCAACGAACTGTGCAGGTTAGGATTTTCTTTTTGCCCCGACAGAAAAAAATCCCCACACCCTACGGAGGATTCGAACCCAGGTCTCCTGAATGAGAACCCGGCGTTCTTAGCCACTTACCAGCCGCTATAGTTATTTGGAAATTATTTCCCCTTGTCACAGCCTCACATTATACGGTAAACCAACATAAGTTAATAGACACTAGCAAAGGGCTACAACTCCCGCCCAAGGGAAAGAAGTAAGACCCTCGAAGGCCAGAGTAATCCAGAGCCTTCTCGAAGGACTGGTCAGTGAGTCCACTGTCCCGTGGACACTGATGTGGCCCGCCTATTGCGGGGTCCACGAGGAACTCGGACAGAGTTACCACCCGTGTCGGATTGCGACACGTGTGAACCGGCAGAGACAGACGGGACATTGGAGAGGCAACAGGGCCTGCCTTAGAGGGACTTAATAGTTCAGACCCATGTGTATTTAGGGTCATAGACATATGCTAGATAGTTTGCTTAGAATGTTTGTTCATGATTATAATCATGTGTGATGTTAAACCTCTGTGATATGCAACGCATCAGTGCGGGCTTGTTAAACCCACTGCGCCAACGCACTGTATACCTAAAGTCAATAAATGTTGCGATATTATATTTAACGGAGTTATTGTTGCCTGTTTGAGCCCGAGTTCAGATCCCCTAGAGATCCAACACGTTGACAGGCTTTTTGGGGGCCAAGCTCCGGTTTTGGCACAAGCTTTACGTTCAGACGGCTATTGATTGCCAAGTAAAAAAATTAAGTAAATGATATCAAATTGATTTCTGAACAAGTTAAATAACTTTGCAGCTATCTAGTAATGAACTAGTATTAGTATTAGTCCCTCTGCAGATAATCTCTCTGATGTTAATACTATAAAATTTGACATGACTGTGACATTTGACTGTTACTAATGTTTTCTCATTCTACGAGCAGATTGTTCCGCGAATTGTGGTGTATGTAACCTATGTAACCTATCCAACAGTGGCGAGAGAGCAAGACAACATTCGCAAGTTCAGGGAATAAGATAAGTTTCATATCATGCCCATTGCAACCCTAAGCGGTACTTATCACCCTCCATCCATGTAACATTTTTGTTTTGCATTGATTTGTATGTATATTCATGACCTTGTAACCAACATAACTTTGCATTTGTATTTGCTCATGTAAACATTAAGGGAGATAACTAAATTTACTACTCCCCAACATTTGTCTAAGGGATTTAACTTCAGTAAAATTACCAACAAGTAAAAGACAAGATGTCTACATTAGAAAAATGTATTGAGTTAGGTATGAAATTAGGTTATAAAGAAGAGAAACTATCAGAATGGGCACAGAAGACACACGCAGAGAACATTGCCCGTGAAGAAAGAGCGATAGAACGGGAAGAAAAACAGAGGCAATCGCAGGCAGAAGTAAAGAAAATACAAGCAGAAGAAAAGAAGATGCAAATTGAGGCAGAAGAGAAAAAGATGCAATCAGAACGAGAAGAAAAGAAGATGCAAATTGAGGCAGAAGAGAAAAAGATGCAGATGCAACTACAAGCTGAAGAGAGGAAAATGCAATTGCAGGCTCAAGAGAAACAAATAGAGCTTGAGGCGGCGGCCAAACAAGCCCAATTAAATGCCGATACACAGATAAGACTAAAGCAGATGGAGATTGATTCCAACATAGAAATATCTGTAAATAAACTGAGAAGCAAGGAGGAGGAACAAACATATAACAAGTATAAAGGCCTCGTTAAAGCATTTTGCTCAGGAGATTCTATCAGTGCATACCTGGAAAATTTTGAGTGTCTAATGTCCTACCATAAGATCGTAAAAACGGTATCCAGAACCCAAACAGCGATTCTAAAGAGAAACACCACTCGTGCTTGTCTCAAACTGCCAAAAGCACAAGGGAGACAACCAATGAAGTAATTCAAAAGGAATTCACTGAGGTGCATAATGCAGGGGCGGCTGAATCTGTCAGTGATACGACCAACTTAAAACCTCGAACTGAGGATGCCAGCGATCCACAAATTACCAAGCCTGTAGATGTGCAACAACACACACAACACACGAATGCAATAACACGACAGACAACTCACAAAACCCACACCGACCAACTGCAGGAGTCACTAGAAATTGTATCACCAAACACTAGCATCACTAATTTTGGAGAAGAACAGAAAGCAGATCCTACACTTTCACATTATTTTAGGTTAGTAGGACTTAAACCAAAATTGACTAAAAATGGGTAGTGGACATTTAGATTAAAGAACAATGTGCTGACTAGATTATACACCAGAGATCAGACCACGATACAGCAAGTAGTTCTACCTCAATCACATCGTGAGAAAGTACTAAAGATAGCCCATGATTCACCTTTCGGAGGTCATATGGGTTACGAAAAGACTAGAGCCAGGGTCCTGACCCAATTTTATTGGCCGAAATTGTGCCAAGACATAAAAACCTATTGTAGATCATGTGATATATGTCAAAAACTGGTTAAAAAGGGAAAAAACCCTACGGCAGAAATTCAATCAACCACAACTGCCTCGAGGCCATTTCAAATCGTGGCAGTTGATCTAGTAGGTCCGTTAAACCACATCTCAAGCAAAGGGAATAGATATATTTTTACTCTTATTGATCTATGTACGAGATGGCCAGAAATGATTCCATTAAAATCTATCTCCTCTAAGGATGTGACGGACGTATTGTTAAATATATTCTCCCGTTTTGGCTTCCCAGAGAAAATAATTTCAGATAGGGGAACCCAGTTCATATCGAATGCCACTCAATCGGTAACTAAGTTACTAGGCATAAAGCAATGTTTCACCAGTCCCTATCGACCGGCCGCAAATGGTATCTGCGAGAAACTAAATGGGGACCTGAAACATATGCTATCCAAAGTGACAGCTGAAAATCCAGCCGATTGGGATATACTTCTCCCAACGGTGCTGTTCGCATATAGAGAAGTCCCACAATCAAGCACAGGGTTCTCTCCTTTCGAATTGATATATGGAGCGAACCCAAGAGGACCTCTCACTATTTACAAAGATATCATATCACAACCTGTAAATATCCAACTACCAATTTCCACCTATGATTTAGTCACTGATACCAGAGACAAAATCATAGGATCTTGTATACTGGCCAGAACATCATTACAGGAGAAAGGTTTTAGGTACAGGCAGTACGCCAACAAAGGTGCAAAAACAATTGTATTAAAACCAGATCAGGATATTTTACTATTGCTACCTGACAAGAGAGATTTACTATCAACCTCTTGGCAGGGACCATTTAAAATTGTTAGAAGAATTTCGGAAGTTGATTACGAAATTTCTTTGAATGGAAAGTTGAAAATATTCCATGTAAGTATGTTAAAACCATACTATGCTAGAGAGGACAGTGACACAAGTAAGCAGACACAGCTAACTGATGACAGAAACGAAACGACAATTACCCAACTGAATGACACCTCGACAAACGAAGCATCGTTAACGACGCACTCTTACGACAACAAAGACGACGAAGACATATTTACATTACCGACAATATGGGATAACGACAACGACGACCAATTTGACGACATATTGACAACGATTAATCTCGACGACGACGACAATGACATTGAGGACAATTTACAAACAGTAGCATCTGTAATAAATCAGACAGACGTAGACAATACTGAAATTCCAGTACCAATTATGAATGACGACGGTAGTATAAAGGACATACAAATCTCTGACACTTTGACACAACAGCAGCGACAAGACATTTTGTCTCTCCTTAACGATTATAAATCTATCTTCTCTAACAAACCTGGACGGACTGACAAAATAACACATTCAATTGTGTTGACAGATCTGACACCGGTCAAATGTAGACCATATTCTATTCCTTTGCATTATAGAGCAAATTTAGACAAAGAAATTTTGGATTTAGAGAAAAATAGAATAATTCAGAAATCTATGTCCCAATATTCTTCACCGATTGTCCTGGTGAAAAAGAAGGACCAAACGATTCGTTTGTGCATAGATTATAGAAGGTTAAATACGATAACCACAACAGATGCGGAGCCAATGAACAGCTGTGAAGACCTCATTTTGAATATGTCTCAATCATCCTTATTTTCTAAGGTTGATTTAGCGAAAGGTTATTGGCAAGTACCACTACACCCTTCTTCTAGACATATAACAGCATTCGCAACACCTCTTGGTTTGTACGAATGGAGATATCTTCCATTTGGTCTCAAGAACGCTCCCGCCATATTTGTTAGGTTAACTAGGTTGTCATTGCACGGCATCAAGGACGTGCAGGCTTATATTGATGATATATGCATTCATTCTTCTAATATAACTTCTCACTTACTTACACTCAAACAAGTCTTCAACCAAATCTTTCTTTTTGGACTTACTATCAAACCTTCCAAGGTTGAAATAGGCTATAAACAAATAGACTTCCTTGGTCATAGAATTTCTGAAGGCAAACTGTTGACAGATGATAGAATTGTTTCGAAAATTCTCAATCTAGAAGTTCCTACTACAAAGAAACAAATTAGAAGTTTATTAGGTCTTATAAACTATTATGCTAAGTTTATACCAAACTGGGCAGAACTTACATCAGTTTTTTCTAATATGTTGACAAAAGATCATCCACAAAAATTTTGTAAAAGTACCCGCTTAGAGGATGCAATATGCAGATTGAAATGCATTTTTTCTAATCCACCAGTATTAAGATTACCAAACATAGATTTACCCTTTATTTTGACCACAGATTCGAGTGCTATCGCAATTGGAGGATGTTTAATGCAAGAAGTGGAAGGAGTGAGACACCCAATTCTCTACGTAAGCCGTAAGCTGAAGAAGGCAGAGATCCATTATTCTACGGTGGAATTGGAGGCATTAAGTCTATTATTTTGTATGCTAAGATTATCTAAGTTCCTCTTGGGTGCCCATTTCGTTGTGCTCACCGATAATTCGCCATTGTTGGTGCTTAAGCAAGGTGTTCCGAAAAACCATCGTTTGCAAAGATGGTGTCTTCTTCTCCAAGATTTCGACTTCGAAATCCGCCATATCAGAGGCACCGTTAACATTATAGCTGATATTTTATCGCGGCAAACGAATGCGCCAGCAGAATAACATTTGGCACATTGACCATTCGCCATACCAGAAACTGTGATATTTTATTCTGTGGCATAGAACAGTGTAACTCTACACCTGCTAGAGAACTTTCATTTAAAAGTAATAACACCTCAGTGAATAGGTTACGTATGACACCCACGAACGTGAAACTTTGAGAACTATATTACCAATTACCAAAGCTCTAGGAACAATCCGAGCGAGAGACATTATCTGTGAAATGATTTCAACCAGTGAACTGACATTGATCATGAAAGCATTAAGAACATTTTATACTCGACATTGAGAACATTCCATATTTGCTGTTGCTAAGAGACTTTGCAAACAGCCGAAAGAGAACTACGTCGATTACAACTCAAGAGACAGCCAGACTAACTGTTATGGCACGACACGCTGACAACAGGAGGACAACGCGCACATCATCGTTGGATTTAGTTACTTAGTTAATTAATTAATTTAGTATTGAATATGTATTATATTTGTATTGAATTATGTATATAAAATATGTTAACCTGTAATTTGTACATTTTCTACCATAATATGACAGGTATTTCCATCTCATCTCATCTCATCATGTTCCTCATGTACCTTGCGGTGTCGAGGTGAAGTATAAACTTCGTGAGAGTGCCCGGTTATGGGCTTCGTATATCGACATTCCCATGGATTCTGTTATTCCCTCAGTCCAACGTTTACGTGGTCGGCCTCTTCCTCTGTTTCCATCTGGTCTGTACATCATTGCTTGTTGTGGCATGCTGTTGACTGGTAGCCTACTTGCATGGCCAAACCATTTGACTTGCTGCTTTCTAATAAAATCTAGAGCAGCTTTAACCCCTACTTTAGTCCTGATTTCTTCATTTCTGATCTTATCTCTTCTTGATACGTTGAGTATTCTTCTCAGAAACCTAATTTCTGTTGTTGTGATTTTTCTTTTCTCTTTTTCTGTCATTGTCCAGGTTTGGCATTGGTAGCACAGAGTTGGTAGGAAGATTGTGTTGTAAAGTGCTTTCTTAGTAGTTATTGGTATTTCCATTCATAGGCGAAATAATCCTCCTATGCAATTTTCTCTATGTAAATTATAAACCATTTGTGAGTCATCGTACAAAAAGTACGTATTATCTTAAAGGGACCATATCGCCTTTTCCGGTTTTTCTAAGGGCAATAACACTTACCTCAACTTTACTTATATATTTTAACCAAATACTATTTTGAATGAAAGATGTGTGAATGACAGGGTGAATGAATTAAATGAGAGAGCGATATACTGAGCGGACAAATTGTACGCAAAACGTATTTATTTTAATTTGTCTGCGTCTTTCATGTAAATTGTATTACTTGTCTAAATTGTTGATGCATGTTTAGTATTTAGGATACTACATCTAAGCACCACTGCTTGGAATGCCTGATCATGCATTACACACATTGCGGTAAGGCATGATTAAGGATATCCCAACTCGTGACGCTTGGAGATAAGCCACACATTCAGCACACACTTTACACAAAACTCAAAACTGAACATTATCAATTAAAATACAGTCACTTTATTAGAAGCAGCAACTTATTAGTTAACACACTAACAAGCCAACAGGGACACATGTAGTCAGATGGGATAAAAGAACAGCGTAACTATGTATTCAGCATTATACAACATACGAGAGTAAAAGTGTATTGAAATGCACACACAGAACAAGATTTGAAGGTGTACTTAATGAGCCAAGACTTTTGTCTTGTTAATCCTCTCTAATACAGAGGTTAATTATCTTGGTATCAGTAGGATACTTTGAGAAGGACGGGTTGTAGAAACAACTAGGAAACGTCACGTAACTTCGGTCAGATAAGCATTTTTAAGGACACAGGAGAGAGAGACCTCTTCAGCAAATCAGAGAAGTGGTGTATGGGAGAATACATGAGTGTTGATGCCAGTATGTAGGTTACCAAGTTACTGTCCACCAAACTACAAACACCGACTTTATGTGATTCTGTGACAGAATTAGTACAGAACTAATTACCTTATAACAACCCATCAAATCAGGGGGGGGGGGGGAGAGGGGGACTCCTGTCACAGCCTCACATTATACGGTAAACCAACATAAGTTAATAGACACTAGCAAAGGGCTACAACTCCCGCCCAAGGGAAAGAAGTAAGACCCTCGAAGGCCAGAGTAATCCAGAGCCTTCTCGAAGGACTGGTCAGTGAGTCCACTGTCCCGTGGACACTGATGTGGCCCGCCTATTGCGGGGTCCACGAGGAACTCGGACAGAGTTACCACCCGTGTCGGATTGCGACACGTGTGAACCGGCAGAGACAGGCGGGACATCGGAGAGGCAACAGGGCCTGCCTTAGAGGGACTTAATAGTTCAGACCCATGTGTATTTAGGGTCATAGACATATGCTAGATAGTTTGCTTAGAATGTTTGTTCATGATTATAATCATGTGTGATGTTAAACCTCTGTGATATGCAACGCATCAGTGCGGGCTTGTTAAACCCACTGCGCCAACGCACTGTATACCTAAAGTCAATAACTGTTGCGATATTATATTTAACGGAGTTATTGTTGCCTGTTTGAGCCCGAGTTCAGATCCCCTAGAGATCCAACACGTTGACACCCCTGTGGATCTCCTCAGGTGGTGCTGCAGTGGAGTCACGTGACACTATTGAATAAATAATGCAGTATGGCACAAGAAGACATGAAACACAGGGTTACTAACCACAATACAGTGTGCAAGATAAATGGTGACAGAATAGTCACACACACACAAAATGGTAACAAAAGTGGTTGTAGGAACCGTAGAAAGTCATGCGTTTCCAAATACTAAGACATGTTAATGCCATCAATTCTCTCAGCGAAACAACAATACAACTAGATGAAATACAAATGATAGTGATAGCAGAAAATTGACAAAATGAGTTTATGAAAGAAGACATGTGGTACACAACATACAACCAGCATGCAGACAGTCTCAGACATTCTAGCTAAAACGCCAGACATAGAAATATCCCAGCCGAGAACAACAAAATAGAAATATCCCAGCCGAGGACAACGATGCCAACAGAAACAGCTGTAACATCATTAACTAATTCACTGACCATGGATTATATATCGCCAATTGTGACCTTACATTTGGACAGAAGGACGATCCATCGCCAAACAAGGGTCATCCTGTTATGTTTCGTTTCGTGGTATCTTCCACAATTTCAATGCTCGATGAACGGAAATGTACATTATAATACGTGGTGATTTGATTGTGTAGCATATTTGGTCCACACGAACGTTTTGTTTGGCACTGAATCAGTTAACTATAAACTGACAAATAAAATGACACATAAAATGAAAGGGACATCAAATGCCAACTAGCAGTAAATAAACACAGAATCCAAACCAGGAAACACAAGCCCAAGAGACCCAATTGGCAAACAGCAAGAGACGGTAGTCGGCGACCAGTTACACGCATGGATGGACAGGCGAGTCGAGGACCTTGGTACTAGCTTCAGGCCCATCAGGCATATGGTTCCGACTCATATTTGTATACAACATTCGACACTTGGTGAATGACGTGGACAGGGCCTCGCTGGTCGCCCCTGCTTCCCCAAACATGTCCTGGTAGCAATTCTAAACCGGGGTCACAGGCCAGAGCCGACTCCGTGGCCAAGAGGTTACCAATGCAAGTCGTAATCCCACATACCACGTTCAAAACACAGCTGCGGGTGATATGGTAGCAGGCCACCTAGCACTGGTTTTTATACAATGGTATGAGTGCCGGACATTCAGAAATCACAAACAGCTAATAATGCTGGGGTTGACTGTGATGTCCTGTAAATGATGATGTATAACACTACACATCCTTCATAGAAAGTGATTTCAATGTTTCGGTTACGAATGTTTCGGGTTACGAACCGAGTTCTGGAACGAATTAAGTTCGTAACCCGAGGAGCCACTGCATTTGGTTGGTGTTTTTTTCTTCTTCTTCTGTGGACATAGCCTTTCTTTGTTTTAATATTTAGAATAAAAATGATTTTTATTGTCATTTTAAAAGACACAATAATCTGTTCTAGTTCCTTGGCACCGTGCGACAGGAGAACCGTATCATCCGCACATCTGAGCCCTAGAATCGGATTTCTACCAGTTATGAATGGTACAGAATTATCACCGGTTTCTAAACTTCTTGACGTGTCTCACTACATTTTCTGCGCTGGTGTGGAGCACGTCTTTCTCTGTGCACATCGAAGCAGTTTGATGTTTCACAGATATTATGACTGCTGCTTGTTCGTCTTGCAATGATGCATTTATGTGGGTCAAATGTGATGGAAACCCACATCTCTCATGTTGTTCCACAAGTATTTCACTTAAACACAGTCAAAGGCCTCACGGTAGTCTATGACACAAGTAGTTAATAATATAATTAATTGAAACACATAAATAAACTATCCACACATTGCAGATATGAAATAATGGACTTTACGTATCCCAGCTACAACCCAGAACTGGTGAGCATCTTGTGGTCTGTGCAGGTAATAAACATACATCAAAGTAAATCAGGAACCCGTAATCTATATTTTAACCGTAACCCCCGAAAACACGCAGCTATCCTCTTCAGCTCAATCAAGCTTACTTGAGGCAACAGGGCAAATAAGTCGTCGTCAAATTCTTCATCTTTACTCAGGATGTTGGCAATGTCAGCCATCTTCAGCCCAGCCAGGGCTATCTCTGTTGCCGGTTTGATGCCGGCTTTTCTCAACTCCGACAACATCATCTCCTTGTTGAACTGAGCGAGGAGGAACTTGGAGGCACCCGGCATGGGCGTGCTTCTTAGAACAGCCTGGCCTAGTGTCATTGGTTTAGGCGGTCGTGGTGGTAACTGCGGCAAATTGTTTGGCAGATAGTTTGTGTTCAATGCATCTAGCGACTCTTTGACAATTGAGTAGCCAGGTCCATCGTCATACACCCCACTGTCCACTTCTTTGTCTGGCTGGGTGTAGCCAGGGTCAGTTGAGTGCTGTGTCCTGCCCTTTTGGTAATCCACGTGATATGGTTGTATGTAACCATTAAGTTCAGGGACCAAGTCCGTGTGGTCATTAGACTGCCACTGTGAATACAGAGCAGTACTGCAGTCCTCAGGGTCTGGCACATTATCCAGCTCCAGGTAAGTATGTGTGCAGTCTTCGGAATGTGTGGGTTGTTGATCGGGCTCTGGGTCGTTCTCGCAAATTGGATTCTCGACTCGTTTCAGGTCAGTTAGCTTCATGTTAACATAATTGCACTCCTCGTCAGTGGCCCATTCGGAGAGGGACCAACTGTCTTCCGACAGCGACGTAAAACTGTCACTGTCATTAACACTACTGCTCTCGGAATAGTTGCACTGGGTTCTAGCCCGCGCGGGGACAGGTGGCGCCTCTAACGTCGGAGACAACGCGGCCCTGTGTAGATCGGATAGCCGAAGGTGAGGCTTCGGCGTGGAGGATTTTACTTTTGGCTGCATTGATACATAATCAATCTGCTTTATGTCATCGACTGGTGTCCTTACTGCTGGGCTGACTGGTCGACCAACCTTTGCACACCAGAGAGTCATGTAGTCATTAGAGTAATCGTCATCTGAGCAGACAATCACAGGGCTAGACGGTAAACTGTAATCCGGTTTGGCTGTTGGGTTTTCAGTTTTACCATGTGAGATATCATGATGTCGTTGTGGATTGTTATCATACATTCGATCTGGTGGAGTCTGTGATCGATGTAGGGCAGGGCCTGGATTCACATTAATCACTTGATGGCGGGGAGGATGGTACACAGTGACTAGCGATATCTTTGCACCTATGTCCTGCAACATTTCAGTCGTGCCTTCCTTGTTAGGGGTTTTAGTTTGTGAAGAAGATGGTTGGTCTGTTATAACAAAAGTGGGGTCACTGATGATAACACGATCGGACATTTGGGACAGAACCGACAGTCTGGAGACGGTGCTAACAGAGCACTGTTCTGGAATCTGACACCCTGCTGGAGTCTTCTGTGTGCAGACCTGCGAGGTACCGCCCAGCAGTGACTGACTTGTGTGAGCCACTTGTTCCTTTTGGTTAGTTTTGGCCTGAAATCTGGCCAACTCTTCAGGCGCAAGCTGAGAACTGCCAAAGACAACCTGAAACAAATTTGACAAACACACGATCAGACAACAGTCGGGAGTATGTTTCGCTTGAAGCCAATTGTCAAACATTCGTTCTAAGACCTAAGTACCGAAAGCACTGCATCTTTTGGAGCAGGTTGATGTGGAGACATTCCCCCGACCTGATACTGAATTACCATCTCCAAGGAGACTGTTGTTACAAAGCTGTCTATGACCAATAGCTAGAACTTGTGTGACTGTAACAAGAATGTGTTTGACAACAGCACGAACTTGTGTGACTGTAACAAGAATGTGTTTGACAACAGCTCGAACTTGTGTGACTGTAACAAGAATGTGTTTGACAACAGCTCGAACTTGTGTGACTGTAACAAGAATGTGTTTGACAACAGCTCGAACTTGTGTGACTGTAACAAGAATGTGTTTGACAACAGCTCGAACTTGTGTGACTGTAACAAGAATGTGTTTGACAACAGCTCGAATTTGTGTGACTGTAACAAGAATGTGTTTGACAACAGCTCGAACTTGTGTGACTGTAACAATAATGTGTTTGACAACAGCTCGAACTTGTGTGACTGTAACAAGAATGTGTTTGACAATCGTATTTGCTACACTGAGAGGTCCTTGTGTGACTGTCACAAGAATGTGTTTGACAATCGTATTTGCTACACTGAGAGGTCCTTGTGTGACTGTCACAAGAATGTGTTTGACAATCGTATTTGCTACACTGAGAGGTCCTTGTGTGACTGTAACAAGAATGTGTTTGACAATCGTATTTGCTACACTGAGAGGTCCTTGTGTGACTGTAACAAGAATGTGTTTGACAATCGTATTTGCTACACTGAGAGGTCCTTGTGTGACTGTAACAAGAATGTGTTTGACAATCGTATTTGCTACACTGAGAGGTCCTTGTGTGACTGTAACAAGAATGTGTTTGACAATCGTATTTGCTACACTGAGAGGTCCTTGTGTGACTGTAACAAGAATGTGTTTGACAATCGTATTTGCTACACTGAGAGGTCCTTGTGTGACTGTAACAAGAATGTGTTTGACAATCGTATTTGCTACACTGAGAGGTCCTTGTGTGACTGTAACAAGAATGTGTTTGACAATCGTATTTGCTACACTGAGAGGTCCTTGTGTGACTGTAACAAGAATGTGTTTGACAATCGTATTTGCTACACTGAGAGGTCCTTGTGTGACTGTAACAAGAATGTGTTTGACAATCGTATTTGCTACACTGAGAGGTCCTTGTGTGACTGTAACAAGAATGTGTTTGACAATCGTATTTGCTACACTGAGAGGTCCTTGTGTGACTGTAACAAGAATGTGTTTGACAATCGTATTTGCTACACTGAGAGGTCCTTGTGTGACTGTAACAAGAATGTGTTTGACAATCGTATTTGCTACACTGAGAGGTCCTTGTGTGACTGTAACAAGAATGTGTTTGACAATCGTATTTGCTACACTGAGAGGTCCTTGTGTGACTGTAACAAGAATGTGTTTGACAATCGTATTTGCTACACTTAGAGGTATTTGTGTGACTGTAACAAGAATGTGTTTGACAATCGTATTTGCTACACTGAGAGGTCCTTGTGTGACTGTAACAAGAATGTGTTTGACAATCGTATTTACTACACCGAGAGGTCCTTGTGTGACTGTAACAAGAATGTGTTTGACAATCGTATTTGCTACACTGAGAGGTTCTTGTGTGACTGTAACAAGAATGTGTTTGACAATCGTATTTGCTACATTGAGAGGTCCTTGTGTGACTGTAACTAGAACGTATTTGCTACACTGAAAGTTCCTTGTGTGACTGTAACAAGAATGTGTTTGACAATCGTATTCGCTACACTGAGAGTTCCTTGTGTGACTGTAACTAGGACGCGTTTGCTACACTGAGAGTTACTTGTGTGACTGTAACTAGAACGTATTTGTTACACGGAGAGTTCCTTGTCCGACTGTAACTAGAACGTATTTGCTACACTGAGAGTTCCTTGTGTGACTGTAACTAGAACGTATTTGCTTACACTGAGAGTTCTTGTAACTGAACTAGACGTATTTGCTACACTGAGAGTTCCTTGTGTGACTGTAACTAGGACGTATTTGCTACACTGAGAGTTCCTTGTGTGACTGTAACTAGAACGTATTTGTTACACTGAGAGTTCCTTGTGCCGACTGTAACTAGAACGTATTTGTTACACTGAGAGTTCCTTGTGCGACTGTAAACTAGAACGTATTTGCTACACTGAGAGTTCCTTGTGTGACTGTAACTAGAACGTATTTGTTACACTGAGAGTTCCTTGTGTGACTGTAACTAGAACGTATTTGTTACACTGAGAGTTCCTTGTGTGACTGTAACTAGAACGTATTTGCTACACTGAGAGTTCCTTGTGTGACTGTAACTAGAACGTATTTGCTACACTGAGAGTTCCTTGTGTGACTGTAACTAGAACGTATTTGTTACACTGAGAGTTCCTTGTGTGACTAACTAGAACGTATTTGTTACACTGAGAGTTCCTTGTGTGACTGTAACTAGAACGTATTTGTTACACTGAGAGTTCCTTGTGTGACTGTAACTAGAACGTATTTGCTACACTGAGAGTTCCTTCTGTAACTGTAACTAGGACGTATTTGCTACACTGAGAGTTCCTTGTGTAACTGTAACTAGAACGTATTTGCTACACTGAGAGTTCCTTGTGTAACTGTAACTAGAACGTATTTGCTACACTGAGAGTTTCTTGTGTCTATGCCGTAGTGGAGTTCAGCACTTGTAGCTGAATGCCGAGGTAGCGGGTTCAACCCCTAGACTGGTCAGTTGCATTCAAATATTAACTTCTCGTCCTTGACTTGTGAATGTAAATTACAAGCTCTCCTGAAGTCGGAGTGTGTTCACTTGATGGCGAGTGCCACTGGTAATAGTGAGAGCTAATCCACAAGCAATGATAAATCAAGTGCACCAGAAGAACATGTATGGTTTATTTGAGTTGTGTTGCGCTAGTAACAGACATCACTGCACTCAGGACATTCCCATACGTGCTCCGTCCCCTCGTTCAACAACCAGCGAAAAGTCATACTACTTATCGTTTCGACCGCTATCTGATTGAAAGTTCTCCTGGTTTTCCCTCTCAGTTTTGAGATTCTTCCAAAACCCCTGCCGACCCCCCGCAATCTCATTCTATCCACACACGGGTTCTCAGTCTGTTTCCCCACCTTCTCCACCTGGTCCCACAGGCGCTCGACCACCTCTGCCTTGTCCATAGGTAATCTACCACCAAGAGGCACAGTCCCTGCTAGCCTATCAGCCTATTCATTCCCCCGCACCCCCGCAATGCCAGGGCAAACTATCCATACAATTCTCACAATCTGGCGGTACTGACCGTTAGCCCTTTGACCACCTAAACCACACATCTGTTAATTCAATACACTTACTGTTGCTCAAGACGTATTAAGCTAAGTAACCTTAATATTTTCATGTAGTGTTTTTGGTGTAGCGGTGTGTCTTTTTGCGTGTGTTTGTTCTGTGCTGACGAAAGCTTTAGCCACAACGTCCATTTAGTTTCTTGTAATCGTGTTCTACTAAAGCTCACCATCTACTTCTTGTGTTTTGGTGATTCATTCATTGCCCTTTTAAGCTTTACTGCAGTTCTCCTTATTCTTGTTAACCATAATCCAAATTGACAAGCAAAGGCAAAACTACAGTCTAGTTTCGCAACTGATAATTCATAGCACGCGAGAGAGAATAAAAAGTGTGGTTGTCAAACAGAAGAGAGTACAGCACAGCATACATGTCAAGGCTGCGAGATTACAGAAATAGACGGGAAAACAACCTTCATATCCTTGATGTAGCTTGGAGCTTGCTCTTTGCACATCTCCAGAGCCCGGGTGTATGCCTTGCTGCTCAGCAGACTGCTAGTGTTCCTGGCCACACGGAATTTCAGCTCTGTGTCTGCAGGTGGAGAATATCATTATATGGACATACTGTGAGGAGAAATCAACTGAAAAACTGAGGGACAACTGGCAACAATGATCATACAGTGTGGAGCCACGCAGTTCACGAACTCTGTTCCCTTCATTAGAAGCTATATAAGACATAACTGCTCCAGTTCTCTTGCGCGGATCACACAATCTCGAACAACACAGCACACGAACTCTGTATCCCCTTCATTAGAAGCTATATAAGACATAACTGCTGCAGTTCCCTGATCATATAATCTGGAACAACACAGCTCACGAACTCTGTATCCCCTTCATTAGAAGCTATATAAGACATAACTGCTCCAGTTCTCTTGCGCGGATCACACAATCTCGAACAACACAGCTCACGAACTCTGTATCCCCTTCATTAGAAGCTATATAAGACATAACTGCTGCAGTTCCCTGATCATATAATCTGGAACAACACAGCACACGAACTCTGTATCCCCTTCATTAGAAGCTATATAAGACATAACTGCTGCAGTTCCCTGATCATATAATCTGGAACAACACAGCTCACGAACTCTGTATCCTCTTCATTAGAAGCTATATAAGACATAACTGCTCCAGTTCTCTTGCGCGGATCACACAATCTCGAACAACACAGCTCACGAACTCTGTATCCCCTTCATTAGAAGCTATATAAGACATAACTGCTGCAGTTCCCTGATCATATAATCTGGAACAACACAGCTCACGAACTCTGTATCCCCTTCATTAGAAGCTATATGAGACATAACTGCTCCAGTTCCCTTGCACTGATGATACAATCTGGAACAACACAACACACGAATTCTGTATCACCTTCATTAGAAGGCCGGCGTTGTGGCTTAAGATCAGAGAACGTTTTCACAGTTCCCCGACACAGTTCCCCGACACACCATTCGAGGATTCGACATCAGCTACAGACAATATGGAATCAGACCGTCTTGCGTTGATTTCCATGGCGTGGACGTCGGTCGTACAGAAAGCATTGATAAAGTACTGAATGGAAACATTGCATAGTAAATCATTGTCTGTCATCTATAGTATCTTGCGTTGTAGGACAGCCGAGTCGTGAGCCTGAAGAATGAAGGCCGCCTGGCTTGTGCAGTCGCTGCGAACTGTTCAGGTTAGGGTTTTCTTTGTGCCCCCCCCTCCCACCCCCACCCCCGACAGAAACAAATCCTTCTATACCGAGTATTCGAACTCAGATACCCCGAAGGAGAACCTGACATTCTAAGCCACTCGGCCAGCCGATCATGGTAAATCACCAACCGCCAAAGATGCTGGGGTAGATTGCGACATCATGTATGGGAGATGCAAGTAACTTCACTAAACCTTATTTATCACATAACTGCTTCAGTCCCCTGCCTGTGATCTTACAACGTGAAAGAGCATTGTGTACCATATATCATATGCGCCTCAACACGCACGTACGCAGGCAGGCAGGCAGGCAGGCAGGCAGGCAAGCACGCAGGCAGGCACGCACGCACGCAGGCACGCACACACACATATATATGAATGAGGGCACTTCTTAAGAACATGACTTCTTAGTAACAATTTGACCCTAGTTTGACCATGAAACAACATGATCGTGTGTTGCCTGGACCATTAAATGACATAGCCTTGACATCATGTGACCGCATCATGACATAATGTCACAATGGTCTGACATTGACATGATACAGCCACTAGAAAAGAAAACAACGGCTACAAGTGTTGATCAGTGTACACAAATATAAGTATAATGCAAACAACAAATTAGACCTAGTTGTGATGAGTCGGCGGTATGTAATGATATATTCTTGTAGTGACGTCACTTCATTATGACATGACATAATTATGACGTGACCTAATTATGACATGACTTATAATATGACTATAATAGACATCTAAGCCCTTATAATGACACAACCTTGTAATTTAATGACCTCTGAAGGGCACGGCCCTGTGATGAAATGACCCCACAAAGACACGACCTTGTCATGAAATGATATCACATGGACACGACCTTGTCATGAAATGATATCACATGGACACGACCTTGTCATGAAATGATATCACAAGGACACGACCTTGTCATGAAATGATATCACATGGACGCGACCTTGTCATGAAATGATCCTGAAACGACACCATTTTGGAATGAGATGATCCTGCCAGGACAGGACACATCAATGCTAAGACCTACCCAGTGGGATCTCCACGTTGATGTTGTTGTAGGACAGGACACAACAATGCTAAGACCTACCCAGTGGGATCTCCACGTTGATGTTGTTGAAGGACAGGACGGTGGAGGCCACCAGTGTTCGGCTGATGCCACGGTCTGTGAGCAAGAGGACTTGGGTGAAGGCGCACGGGGTCGTGGGCACACGGCCATAGATGAGCTTCACAACCAAGGGGAATTTATATCTGTTGGGTAGAGGACGTTCCTGTATTTATTATGTCGTTGCTCAAATCTACGATCATCATCATCATCATCATCATCATCATCATCATCATCATCATCATCATCATCATCATCATCATCATCATCATCATCATCATCATCATCATCATCTTCATCAATCATCCATCATCACCAATCATCATCATCAATCATCATCAGTCATCATTCATCATCTTCATCATCAATCATCATCATCATCCATTATCAATCATCATCATCAATCATCATCATCCATCATCATCACCCATCATCATCATCCTCATCAGCATCCATCATCATCGTCATCATCATCCATCATCCATCTCCTCCTCACCATCCATCATCCATCTCCTCCTCGTCCTCCTTCTCATCATCATCATCTTCTTCTTCCTCATGTATACACGCCTCTACCTCCGCCTTCCTCGTCGTCATTGTTGTCGTCGTTGAAAAAGAAGATAAAGAAGGAGGAGAAGAAGAAGAAGAAAATAAAATGAGAAAGAGGAGAAGGAGCAGTAACAGCA
This sequence comes from Cepaea nemoralis, assembly GCA_014155875.1. Classification (NCBI taxonomy): domain Eukaryota; kingdom Metazoa; phylum Mollusca; class Gastropoda; order Stylommatophora; family Helicidae; genus Cepaea; species Cepaea nemoralis. The sequence continues at coordinate 33,231 of JACEFZ010011695.1, forward strand.
ACAGCAGCACCAGAAAAAGAAGAAGAAGAAGAAGAAGAAGAAGAAGAAGAAGAAGAAGAAGAAGAAGAAGAAGAAGAAGAATATAAAGAAGAAGCAGGGGAAGAAACTGCAGAAACAACAGCAGCTCAGAACACAGCAGAGGACAAACAAACTGGCGTACTAACAGTTGAAGCCACAAAAAACATCATAATCAACAAGACAACAACAAACCTCAGGATGTCCTGCATCTGTAGGACTCTTGGCGAGGTTGACGCCTCATCCTTGGCCACGATGTAGAAGGTCCCCTCCTGCCGCGTGTATATAAACATCTCCCGATCTTGCTCATCGAAGCACTTCAAGAACTCACGCTGTGGCGCATCTTTGCTTTTTTTCTTTTTATGTTTCTCCTTTGTGGCTAGTTTCTCTTCGCGGTACAGGCCAGCTTTTCGAAGCACAGTTCCTGGAAGCACTGAGCATTCTGTTCTCCTCATGTTACCCTTTTCGTCATTCTGTACCTGTGGACCAAACAAACAGTTTTTATTTTAGTACAGACTTTCCCTCACATCGTTTGTCGATATTTCTCCCTGTTAATTTACACCAGTTTCAAACTTCAGTTGTCTCCCGCTTTTTCTCTGTCAGTCGCCAATACACACTATTTGTTGTTGTTGTAACTGTTTTTGTGTTTTAGTGTCTGAAAAACTCGAAGACTAGAACAAAGAAGATGACCTGATAATGTGCTGGAAAAGAATGAAGCTCATGTGCATCACAAGTTTTGTAGTAAATATTCAATAGAAAAAAATTTCCGCTCTATCAGAGAATATTAACTTAGTAAAGAGTATAATCCATTACCGAGAAGATCATTAGTGAATATTTACATGGAAAACAGTATAGCATATTAGAGAGAAGTTATGCAAATAAGGAGAAAAACCTTAATGCCCAAAACTCTGACATTTCTTCCTTACAAAAATTACTGCTACAACAGCCTTCTTTTATGCCACCACGAAGTTTCTAATGGTAAACCTCTACCATCAGCGTCTGCCGTTGTTGGATATGTCCATTCAACTCCTAATTATAAACATCTGTTACAGGCATAACTCAGCGTCTGCCGTTGTTGGAATATGTCCATTCAACTCCTAATTATAAACATCTGTTACAGGTATAACTCAGCGTCTGCCGTTGTTGGATATGTCCATTCAACTCCTAATTATAAACATCTGTTACAGGCATAACTCAGCGTCTGCCGTTGTTGGATATGTCCATTCAACTCCTAATTATAAACATCTGTTACAGGCATAACTCAGCGTCTGCCGTTGTTGGATATGTCCATTCAACTCCTAATTATAAACATCTGTTACAGGCATAACTCAGCGTCTGCCGTTGTTGGAATATGTCCATTCAACTCCTAATTATAAACATCTGTTACAGGCATAACTCAGCGTCTGCGTGCCCTCGCTAGGGCAGTGCGCCACTCCTGTGTATGCATCTCAAGGTCAGTGCGTCCGACTCCGACATGCGTGGATGTCAGATTTGTCTCCTCTAGACAGGTTCCTTCCAGGTAAAGAGCTCTTTCTACCCGTGGGCAGGTTTCCTTTCCTGACAATGTTGTCAGGCTGAGGACTTGGAGATCTCCAAAATGTCGTGGGATTTCCGCCATGCACAACTTGCGCACGGGATGGCTGGTTCTTGGCCTTTAGCCGAAAAGACTATGCATAGGAACTCATTACCCAAGAGATCAAAGGGACGTGTGTTATCAGTGGCTCGTAGGAAAATTACCAGCCTAGGACTACAATAGAAACCAGTTTCTGAGCCTGAACTAGCCACCGTCACCTCACAATACACGGTGACCCTTACTTTGTCTAGTATGTACTCTGAACTATACTTCTTTCCGTGAAAGCCAATCAATACCCGCGAATGATCCCAACGACTAGAAGTGGTAGATCTTCTGTTTACATCGTCCACATAATTCGCAGGATGGGCGGTTTGGCCTGTGTAGTTATTGTAGTCGGTCAGTTTGACACCAAGTGTGGGGCATTCCCAAACTCATCAAATCATACCATAGTTACCGGCCTTCCCTCCAAGCTAGGGGAGAAAAATCAGCTGGTCACCACACATCGTTAAGCTAGTAGATATGACATGTTGATAATTTCACGCAATTACAGCATTATTTGTTTGCAAGATTATATGCATCTTTATTTATTGTATTCCGTCTACAGATAGTCATGCTTCTACGTTTTGTGTATTTCAGTTAGAAAGATTCATGACACCACTTCATTATATGTTGAACAGGTCTTTAGTAGTAGCATCTGTCGAGATACAGCATACATGTCAGGCAATAAGTTGTGCATTATATTGTTCGTGTCCTCCTTGTTCTAATTATACTGTGACATTTGTCCGTATGTGTTGATTATTGCTTGATTCTTGTATTAATTACATTTGACTCTTACGATTGGTTAACAATATTTTGTGCTTTGTGATTGGCTACCTAACAATCTTGACTCTTTTGTGATTGGTCAACAATAATGGTGACATAGTGGTTGGTGAGTTCGCCTGCCAAAACAGTGGTCCGGGGTCAATTAGGCAGCAGAGGTAGGGTTGTATGTTCCGACTGGTACGTCTCTGGGGTCGACCCAGCCTGATCGAAATGGGTACCAACCAACGCCCAGAAGGTTCTGCGAATTGTCTGTGGAGGAAAGGTGACGAGGGAGAGAGTTGTCCACCTCACCTCATATGTCGTGGCCTAGATTACACACGACAACTGATTGAGTTCTGATTGGTTACCTAACAATATTGACTGTGCTATGATGGGTTACCTAACAATACGGATCGGGTTTTGATTGGTTATTTAACAATGCTTACCCTGTTATGGTTGGTTACATAGCACTATTGACTTAGTTATGATTGGTTATCTATAATATTGACAGTGCTATGATTGGTTGTCTAACACTCATGACTGTTATTATTAGTCACTGAACACTACCGACTGGGTTATGATTAGTTCTCTAACAATTGCTACAATAACGCACAATAATTAATGATTGGTTATATAACGCCTCCGTACAGGCCGCTAATATAAGGACTTATCATCAATCCGTGTATGGGATCGTTCCCAATTAGAAAGTCAGAACACTTAACTATAGAAGCGACGGTTTGATGTAGTAACGCCCCTGTACAGACAGCTAATGGCTGGACTTACCATCAGTCCGTGTATGGGATCTTTCCCGCCAATGAGAAAGTGAGAACACTTAGCCACAGCCAGCAGTGACAGCTTGGTGTAGTGAGGTACGCTCTGGTGACTGATGCCGCTGTTTGGGGATCCCAGGATAGCAAACCAACCTGAGGAGGCAACACAGCGGCAAATGTGTGTGAGAATATAATAGTAATACTGCTTGTGTGTTAGGCTTAATTTGTGGTCACATTCAGTCCAAAAGTGCTCGGAATCCCTCAGCTTGTAGCGGTCGACGACCATTTCTGTGTTTGTTGACCATTCTTCATTGACTCCCTGCCTAGAGCTCTTGTCTGGCCACTCCCATTTTTATTAGATGCTCTTCCAGTCTGGTCACGGTTGCAGATTTTATTAGATGCTCTTCCAGTCTGGTCACGGTTGCAGATTTTATTAGATGCTCTTCCAGTCTGGTCACGGTTGCAGATTTTATTAGATGCTCTTCCAGTCTGGTCACGGTTGCAGATTTTATTAGATGCTCTTCCAGTCTGGTCACGGTTGCAGATTTTATTAGATGCTCTTCCAGTCTGGTCACGGTTGCAGATTTTATTAGATGCTCTTCCAGTCTGGTCACGGTTGCAGATTTTATTAGATGCTCTTCCAGTCTGGTCACGGTTGCAGATTTTATTAGATGCTCTTCCAGTCTGGTCACGGTTGCAGATTTTATTAGATGCTCTTCCAGTCTGGTCACGGTTGCAGATTTTATTAGATGCTCTTCCAGTCTGGTCACGGTTGCAGATTTTATTAGATGCTCTTCCAGTCTGGTCACGGTTGCAGATTTTATTAGATGCTCTTCCAGTCTGGTCACGGTTGCAGATTTATTAGATGCTCTTCCAGTCTGGTCACGGTTGCAGATTTTATTAGATGCTCTTCCAGTCTGGTCACGGTTGCAGATTTTATTAGATGCTCTTCCAGTCTGGTCACGGTTGCAGATTCGCAGTTGTCTTTGATTCGTTTGATCGCCCCGCCGCTATGAGTTTTCACAACATTCATCTGAGAATGTTTTTCGTCTTCGTTTGTTTTTCTATTTGAATGTAAAAAGGACAATGGATAATTGTGACCCTCTGAAAATAAAGTTCGTTCGTTCTTTCTAATGGCATTCAATATATCTGCCGGTCCATTGCTTGTCCACTTTCTACAGTATCTCGAGCCGCCAGCCCATCAGCTTGCTTCTTTTCTCTTACACCAGCCTGTCCTGACACAAAGGTAAAACTGATGTTTATAAGCCTTGACCTTCTCAGTGACTCCACCCACTGACTTTGAACCACGCCCAACTCGATCTCTCTGAAAATACTGAGTCGCCGAGATAACAGGCCTTGGAGACAGTTCGTGTCTCCAGCCATGCTACAGCTTTATTTACTGCCATTATCTCAACAACAACAACAACAACAACAACAACAACAACAACAACAACAACAACAACAACAACAACAACAACAACAACAACAACAACAACAACAACAACAACAACAATGAAGTATGAGTGAGTTTGCCTTATGGCAAGGGACACTGGTAAGAGGGAAAACTAATCCACACGCAAAATTCAGTCCAGCACTTCTAGAAGTAGTGTGTATGGACTATGCTTGAGTTCAAAGCGAGTTTGCACCCAAAAAAACAACAACACACACGCACGCACGCACGCACACACACAGGAATCATATCCCCAACACAGCTCTGGATTTGCTACAACGACAAATCCATCTCACAATGCACATCGTAAACAGTACACGTCGTAACACAATAAACGTCGAAACACAACACACGCCGTAACACAATAGACGTCGTAACACAACACACGCCGTAACACAATAGACGTCGTAACACAACACACGCCGTAACACAATAGACGTCGTAACACAACACACGCCGTAACACAATAGACGTCGTAACACAACACACGCCGTAACACAATAGACGTCGTAACACAACACACGCCGTAACACAATAGACGTCGTAACACAACACACGCCGTAACACAATAGACGCCGTAACACAACACATGCCGTAACACAATAGTCGTCGTAACACAACACACATCGTAACACAATAGACGTCGTAACACAACACACGCCGTAACACAATAGACGTCGTAACACAACACACGCCGTAACACAACACACGCCGTAACACAACACACGTCGTAACACAACACACGTCGTAACACAAGACACGTTTTCATTCATTCCCTGACTCTAAGCTTGAGCGTAGTCACAACCCTGCCACCACAACTGGCAGTTGCTCCTGTTAGTGAGGGCACTGAACTGATGTTTACGTGTCGATGTTTTTCTTCTACAGTCGCATATCCTTTACAGGATCTACCAGTCAACCCCAGCATGTTTGTGACTTCTTGGCAAGTTTACGTTCAGTAGTTTGCCATTGCTTCTTGAGCCGGCACGCATACTATCACTATTTCCAACAGTAGCTCTCGCCATCAGGGGAACCCACTCCGACGTCTTAGGTATTTGTAATTTACGTCCCCTAGTCAAAGATGATTCAATTCAATTCAACTTTATTTTAAAAGGGTTACAAATTGGGCACGCGGATGAGAAGTCAACGCTTTAGTTTAACTGACCGGTGTAGGATTGAAACCGCTACTCGGAGATCAGCGCAAGGAAGTGTAAGTGCTAGCACTTTTAACCTTTCAGCCAAGCTAACCTCCACAAATTTATTCTTCGTCTTTTCACATTACCATTCCTGTGCCTTCATTACTGATGTGAATGACCCTTCAAGTTCCTGACAGGGTCAAGAGACTAGCTTTTGTGTAGACAATCTGTTATAACTGCCTCTACTGATTTCTCATTGTTACATTTTATCTACGAGCATATAAAAACCTCACACTGTGACAAATGCATTCATAGAAGAAGAAGAAGAAGAAGAAGAAGAAGAAGAAGAAGAAGAAGAAGAAGAAAAAGAAGAAGAAGAAGAAGCAGCAGCAGCAGCAGCAGCAGCAGAAGAAGAAGAAGAAGAAGAAGAAGAAGAAGAAGAAGAAGAAAGAGGAACAGGAGAAGAAGAAGGAGGAGAGGAGGAAGAGGAGAAGAAGACTGCAGCGATGATGTTGATGATATTAATGTCAACGCTGTCGTTGATGGCAATGATAATAATGACGCTACTTCTGCTAATGATGATGATGATGATGATGATGATGATGATGATGATGATCTTACCAATGGTGACGATGTTGATGATCATGATAATGATAATGTTGCTGACAGTGACAATGACGACAACAACAATGCTGTTGGCGATGACGACGATGATGATGATGGTGATGAGGATGGTTCAGCACCCACCTGGGTAATCCTCTGGAATGAGAATGCCGTTGCCGACGGTGACCAGTTCTCCCCGCAGGTTGTCAAAGGTCAGGCTGTGGGCGCTGACCTTGCGAACTGTCCGGGTCATGTAGGCCAGCAGGGGTTGGCTGAGGTCAAAGTTTGAGTTGTAGGCGTTCTTGCCCGAGTCTGGGAGACTGGCACATTGGATCACGCTGTCAACACACAAGTTAGCTACAGGACGCCGCAGTCAACACCAGCATTGTTTACTATTTTGATCTCTTGGCAAATTTGCGTTCAGTAGTTTGTCATGGCTTACTGAACGACCGGAACCCACACTATTTCGTAAAAAAAAAAAAACTCAAGGCGATCTGCTGCCAAATCGCCCGCAGTTGTGTTTCGAACGCGGGTATGCGGGATTACGAACTGAGTCCGTAACATCTTCGCCACGGAACAGACGCTGTCAACAAGTTCATTAAAATCAATGACAACATTATCATCATCATGTGTCATGCCGAAAAGTGTCATGATTCGCCATCTCACTCGATCACCAGAGTCGTGGATCAGCTCTGTGTTCTTGTCTCGATCATGCCACGTGGCGAAGCCATCCAGGTATGTACTTCTCTGCCTTCCCCTTCTTCTTTTCCCCTCAAATCTTGCCAGTTGTCACAAGGTTTTCCAATTTATTTCTTCTCATAACGTGACCAACAAATCTTGACTGTCAACGTCTAATGTCTCTAATCAGTTTACTCTTTTAATTTGTTTCTTGTAGGACTTGGTCATTGGTTGTTCTGTGTCATAAATAACAATCACCTTATAAATATTTTGTGCCAGACCGGCACGGGACCATCACCTCGGCCTTTCGGCCAAGATCGTAGTATTTTGTATTGATCTGGCCAGGGCCACGTGCAGAGGCCGTCATTCGAATGACACACAGGGACCTGGGGACCTGGTGGGGGAACCGCGAGCCATTCTAAAAAAAAAAACAACAACAAATATTGGAGTAAATAGTGAGATATTTGAACATTATAGAAGACATTAACACAAACATTGGAATAAATGGAGAGATATTTGAACACTCAAGACGAAACTTACATAAACATTGGAGTAAATGGGGAGGTATTTGAACATATTACTAAATAGCTGACGATACCGACACACCTCCGATCGAGTGTCATGTTGTCTATACAAATATAACTGCAGTCCTTATACCCAGTGTGCTGTGGGTGTATATAAGGGACCGTTACTTTTGACATGTTTTCCTATGACAGCTCCTACAGACGTTCCCCAATGACAGCTCCTACAGACGTCCTCCAATGACAGCTCCTACAGACGTCCCCAATGACAGCTCCTCCAGACGCCCCCCTATGACAGTTCCTACAGACGTCCCCAATGACAGCTCCTCCAGACGTCCTCCTATGACAGCTCCTACAGACGTTCCCCAAAGGCAGCTCCTCCAGACGTCCCCCTATGACAGTTCCTACAGACGTCCCCAATGACAGCTCCTCCAAACGTCCCTCTATGACAGCTCCTACAGACGTCCCCAATGACATCTCCTCCAGACGTCCCCCTATGACAGTTCCTACAGACGTCCCCAATGGCAGCTCCTCCAGACGTCCCCCTATGACAGCTCCTACAGACGTTCTCCAATGGCAGCTCCTACAGACGTCCCCCTATGACAGTTCCTACAGACGTCCCCAATGGCAGCTCCTCCAGACGTCCCCCTATGACAGCTCCTACAGACGTTCTCCAATGGCAGCTCCTACAGACGTCCCCCAATGACAGCTCCACCAGACGTCCCCTAATAGCAGCTCCTCCAGGCGTCCCCAATAGCAGCTCCTCCAGACCTCCCCCAGTGACAACTCCTCCAGACGTCCCCCAATGACAACTCCTCCAGACGTCCCCGAATGACAACTCCTCCAGACGTCCCCCAATGACAGCTCCTACAGACGTTCTCCCATGGCAGCTCTTACAGACGTTCTCCCATGACAGCTCCTACGGACTTCCCCCAATGACAGCTCTTACAGACGTTCTTCCATGACAGCTCCTACAGACGTCCCCCCAATGACAGCTCTTGCAGACGTCCCCCAATGACAGCTCCATCTGAAATTCTCTCTCTCTCTCTCTCTCTGTCTCTCTGTCAGCAACTTGCTTGCGACAGGTCTTTCAGGACTCCCTTACTTTTGCACCGCACGAAATAAAAACTCGTGTCATTTGCAAAAGGAATGCAATTTATTTAGAGCTGGTAATTCACAAGCTCTGCGAGCGGCATACTTCATTGACATTAAACAACATGGTACGTTACATGGATGTAATGAAGTGGTGAGAATGATACTATTAATCACTAACTGAATCTAAAGCCTAATATTAACTATTGTCTAGAAACTTATAGCATTCGTAAGGAACACGTCTACTCTCTAGTCGATTCAGTCCCGTCTGTCCTCACGCTACACATTGCGTGTTCAAACACGGACGCTGTATCCTCCGTGCCTTAGCGAGTCTTGCGTGCATAGTGTCCCAGCACGCTGGCCTGTTAACTTGAGTAACCGGGTACTGCACGGTTACTCGTAGAGGCAAGCTTCCCAATGTCTTGGGGAAGCCCTCGCTCAACTGTACTCACCGCTCCCTTGGTTGACACAAGTGTGTCCCCTTGTGAGGCTATTTATAGCGCTGGTGTCTCTCCTGTCTGGTGTCTCCCTACTAGACTCTGTCTTAACTCTACTACTGGTATTCTTACCTCTCTAAACACTTATTGGAGATTTTGACAGGCTCCTCTCCCCTCTGTGTAGTGTTACAAACCCTTTAACTCATGCTTGTAACACCTATGGTCACAAAGAAAAATTGGCTGTCCAATTTTGTCAAAGATCCAATAAGTTGTAAATCTCTCGTCTGGGGATAGAACAAACTCTCTTCTTCCCTTAATCACAAGTTCTATTTCTTCACTCGGCTAATTGAGTAGCCCCTCGTATCAGTATAGTTGGCTATAGATCTTCTTGGGAATTGTTTTGATCCGGAACCGTTGTCTTATGACTTATGTCCTGACTTCTGTCTTATGACCCTCTGTCTTCTGACTTCCGTCTCTTGACTTATGTCTTTTGACCTGTCCTCATATTGCCCAAAATGACAACCCAATACAAGTTGACTCTGTTATGAGTACAACACATGAGCATTGAATGTTCATGTTCCCAATTATATCATCCCCAACTTGTATACATCAAGTTCTACTCTTCACCTTCTCGCTTCCGCTCGTGAAAAGATATTTTCAATGTTACAGTAAGGTTTTGTAAGAAGTTATTGTGTCCCCTGATTTGAGTTACCGTTCTTTGAAACATATGGTGTGTGCAACGTTTATGTGTTTGTTTTCCTGTTTGTTTGCGTGTTTCCTAATAAACTACAGTGTACTTACTTTGCTAACATGTGTATGCGTTACTGTATTACATGTGTGTATTTCTTCGAGCGCCGTAAATCGGTTTATTGTGGCTACAAATGTTTCTTATTATTATTTATGACCACAATTCCGTTTCAAGATGCTCAAAGTATTTTCCCTATCTAATCTACTAAAGTATGGCAGTAACACACATAAAACCTGACAACACATTGGTTACACAGACCGACACAGACAAGTCATAACAAGACGTTTTAAGAGGTGAACAAAAGATTTGCCGCTACCTCTCTCTCTCTCTCTCTCTCTCTCTCTCTCTCTCTCTCTCTCTCTCTCTCTCTCTCTCTCTTTCTTTCAATGTTTACTACTTTATACATCCTCTCATCTCATTTACACATCTTTCATCCACTTTCATACCATTCTTGCTAAAACATTCAGTCGTCATTAAAATATGGTTCATAGCATCAAATAAATGAACATTACATATTTACAATTGTAATTCCAGTGTTAACGTATGGATGTGAAAGTTGGAAATCAACGGTAGCTTTAGATAAAAAATTAGACAATTTTGAGAACAAATGTCTTAGAAGACTTCTAAACATCCACTGGACAGACTTCAGAACCAATTCGCAAATAAGACAAGAGACTAAGCAAGATACAGTATCCAATTTCACAAGAAGACGCCGTTGGAACTACATCGGCCATGTACTCAGAATGGACAAGTCAAGACTCCCCTACCAAGCCCTCATATGGTCACCAGTAGGGAAAAGAAAACGGGGAAGACCAAGAGAGACCCTGCGTAGAACCATCATTAGAGAAGGCTCATTCAATGGCCAAGTAAATATCCAAGATCTACAACAGGTAGCAGCGAACCGCCAAGCATGGAGAGACAGGACTTCTGCCCTATGCGCCGACTTAGGCTCAAGAGGAAAGACTAACTAACTAACATATTTACAATAAATGATTGGCTGAATTATACACGTATTCACGCCAAATGACTGTGCGCTTTGTTTGCACGTGTCATACCTATACAAAATATACAAGTTTGTGAGGATGGTTTGTTACCGATCCTGTAATACTAACTACTGTACTTTGGTGTGCTGTTCTAAATTATCCTAAGGGAAATAATCTACCTAATTAATTACATTTAAGCAAATTGGGTTAGTTACCTTAAAGTGTTATTGGTAAATGAAATGATGTTAATTCCTAAATGGTTGGGTTAGTTTAGAAATGATATTTTAACTAAATGGATTTATAAATGATTATGATTATGCGGTGATAAGGTAAAGTACTATCTAACAATTGTATTTCTATTATTGGTGTTACATTAAATGGGTTATTAACTAAATGATGGTGATTTCTAACTATCACATGACATAAATAAAGTTATATATGCATTGGAACATTTTGCAATTCAATTATTCATAGAAAAATGAAGTTATGTGTACTGTTCATAAAACAATATCATATACATATCACAGTTACATTTCTATATCTAATTACACTAACTGATGTCGTCCTTGTCCTTTCAGGTGTGAAGATGGAGCAATGTTCTTTGTAGACTATTCTCATATCATAGTTCATTTAGCCAAAGTCTTATATGCTCTCCTTCTTGGATAGTGTATAAATATAGTTCCCTACCAACTTATGTAGGTTCACAGCTAACACTTCAATGTTAATATGGCTTATATATGTGTTAGCGCTGCAGACATATTACTTATGCGTCTGTTCGTTTCACTCTTAATGGCACTGTTACTTTTACACAGTTTACATGTTTGGCGATGATAACGCACTTACAGTGTAATTTATTCACCACATACGGCACTGATTTACTTAGCAATTACAGTGTCACTGTTTCTGGTGATTTCTGGTCGATCTCTTCCTGAACATCAGGTATTTCAATGGTTGACGGTCGACTCAGGGTGTCTGCCAAAGAGTTCAATCTCCCCTTTAAATGCTGGATGGTAAATGCATAGTTCTGCAGAATCAAAGCCCACCTGTAGACCCTGTTGTTGTGGGGGATGCCAGACTGCATAACAGACAACGGAGAATTGTCGGTTTCGATCACAAACTGTGCTCCTGCCAAAAACCTATGAAGTTTTCTAACACAATAGATTAAGCTAAGGCCCTCCAATTCTGATGCTGAGTATCTTGATTCAGCTGGGCTAATTTTCCGACTTACGTTCATTACTGGGTGGAACTTCCCTTCGTAGAACTGTCCTAGTACCCCAGATATGGAGATAGCACTCGCATCTGTACGTAAAAAATAGGTAAGGTTTTGGTTAGGCAAACGCAGGATAGGTGGAACGCTGAATAGATGTTTCAATTTTGATAAAGCACTAATTAATCCTGAATCTTGCACATTTAGTTTAGCCGAAGCTTTCAAGATGTTAGAAAAAACACTGGTGATTTCCGCCAGATTGGGAATAAATTTACTATAATAATTTACAAGACCAAGTAGACTTCGGACCTGTTTCTTGGTCGTTGGCATTGTCAAATTTAGAATCTTGGTCACGATTCTTTCATCTGTTCTTAGTTGGCCCCTGCAGATGGTATGCCCTAGGAAGTCAATCTGTTCCATGCCAAACTCTACTTTAGTAGGCTTGACTGTAAGCCCGAATACTCGCAACCTGTCGAAGACTTGTCGTAGTTTCTGTAGGTGTGATGTCCAGTCTACAGTATGAATACATATGTCATCAATGTATGTAGAAATATTGGTCATCCCATGGAGAAGATCCCTAGTTAGACGGACGAAAGTCGCTGGAGCATTACGAAGGCCAAAAGGAAGAAAGCGCCACTCATAAAGACCTAAAGGAGAGGAGAAAGCTGTTAAAGGAATTGAATTTAATTGCATCGGTACCTGCCAATAACCTTTCGTGAGATCGAGTTTGCTAAATATGCGAGATGTAGACATATCAAGGATCAAATCCTCGCATGCTGGTTTTGGTTCAGCGTCAATTTTGGTAATTTTGTTTAAACGGCGGTAATCGACGCAGAGTCGAAAAGTTGAGTCCTTTTTGGCGACAAGGACGATAGGGAAAGAATACTCTGACTGAGATTTCTGAATTATTCCACTCGACTCAAGAGATAGTAGTTCTTTGTCGAGATTAGCCCTATAATTTAGAGGGATGGAATAAGGCCGACACTTGATTGGGGTGTTGTCAGTCAGAATAATGGAATGTTCTATTCTGTCTGTCTTTCCTGGGATGTCGGAGAAAATGTCTATGTATTCCGTCACTAATTCTATCATCTGTCGTCGTTGCTCGTCTGTAAGTTTGGTTTCTATCTTTATGCTGTCGATGGTCCCAGTCGTGTCTACAGTAGGGACTGGTAATTCTATTTCGTCTTCATCGGTTTCGTTCAGTACTGTTGTTGTACTAGCTGCGTGTGCTGTTACCTGGCTAAGTGTGTTTGCGATGTCGCTGTCATGCGTCGCCCTACCTGGTGTAGTTGTGTTGTGTACGTCTGTCGTCCGATTACTTGGTGTGGGTGCATCTTGTTCGTCTGTCTGTAGTTCTTGTCGTGAGAAGTATGGTTTCAGCATGTTGATATGAAATATCTTTAATTTTCCTTTTATCGATATTTCATAATCGACATCTGATATTTTACGTTCAACGTTGAATGACCCTTGCCAAGATGTTAGTAACAAATTACGTTTATCCGGTAGTAAAAGCAGAACCTTCTGATTTTGTTCAAGGTGTATAGTTTTCGCACCCTTATTTGCATAGTCGCGGTACATCTGTCCTTTCCTCTCCAAAGATGCCTTGGCTATTACACAAGCTTTCATTATTCTATCGCGTGTTTCTGTTACCATCTCATACGGTGTTACTGCTGTTGGATTTTCTGGTAAGCTAGTAATAAGCTGATGGTAAATAGTTAGGGGTCCTCGAGGGTTCGCCCCATACACTAATTCAAAAGGTGAGAAACCCGTACTCGAGTGCGGAATTTCTCTATGGGCAAATAGCACTGCTGGCAATAGTGTGTCCCAATCAGATGGGTTCTCTGCTGTTACTTTAGCCAGCATGTGTTTGAGATCCCCGTTAATTTTTTCTATGATCCCGTTGCTCATTGGGTGGTACGGGGTACAGAAATGCTGCTCTATTCCTAACAATTTTGTTAAGGCTTGCGTAGCAGCCGAAATAAACTGCGTTCCCCGATCCGATAGAATAGATCGTGGGAAGCCAAAACGACAAAATAGGTGCAAAAATACATTTGCCACATCTTTGGAGGTGATGTATTTTAGTGGAATAGCTTCGATCCACCTGGTGCATAGATCCACGAGAGTAAGTATGAATCGGTTTCCTTTGCTTGCCACCTGATTTAGGGGTCCAACAATATCGACCGCCACACACTCAAATGGTCTAGATGCTAATAATGACCGTTGAACTTCGGCCGTCACATGCTTTCCCTTTCGTACAAGATGTTGACAAATAGTACATGAACGACAGAAAAATTTTATATCACTACAGAATTTAGGCCAGTAGAAGTGTGACAAAATTCTGGCTCTCGTTTTGTCATAGCCCAAATGTCCAGCAAACGGTGACTCATGTGCAATCTTTAGCAAATTTTGTCGGTATGTTACAGGTAACACCGTTTGCTGAATTTCATGGTTATTATTTGTGTAATAACGCATGAGAATTCCGTTGTATTTTCTAAAATACCAAGATGCATTTTTAGTCACTTTCGCTTGCTCACCTAACAATTTAAAATAAGGTGCGATAGTTTGGTCGGTGCTTTGTGCCTCGATAAATTTCTGTCGAGTAGTGTTGGTATCGGCACCGCTGGGTTTTAACAGCTGTAACATCTCATTTTGTAAGTCAGTATAGTGTGTTTGCGTATCTGACCTTGTTACAGCATTAGCCATGTTTGTATGTTTCCAGGCCATTATGTCGTCGTCTGTACATTGTTTCAATGAATCTAGACAGCCTAAAATCAGATCCGTACAGGGATCTTGGAGGATTGCGCAAGTGAATGTGCCGGTAAGGTAAGGGTAGTAATATGCGCTTTTGCCAGTGGGTATTTCTCAATGGTTCCAGAGAAAGTACGGCATTTGACAAATTCACCCGTGTAATCTTCTGGTCTAACCAGTTCTTTTCTTAAACCAAGTAAAGTGCTCCCGCTATCGATTAAACAATGGCATGGTTGATCATTGACCAGTGCATCGTAGAACTTCAGTTTACCTCTGGAGGCACTAGCTGCGTTAGCATCTTCATTGGAGCATGGTATTACGTGCCCACATTTCAATTTACCATCCGCATGAAACTGGTGACATATGTCACATTTCTTAAAGTCTAATATGTCTGTCACTTCTGCCACACTTTCACATTCACTCGCTGGTAACACATTTACGAGTTCAGAATCAATTTCACTATCATCGTCTGATGACGTATCGATGAGTGCAGCATTATTTGCCTTCATTCGTTGCCTACCAAGACATTTACTGCTATAGTGGCCATAGCTGGAACAAAAGTAACATTTAACAGCACGTTTAAATGAAGTTCTTCTACTTTCTTGCTTCTTTAACACTGTTTCTAAGTGTGAGGGATATCCTGGGTTCTTATCACACATAGAGTAGCTAGGATGAAACAAACTACAATATCCACATCGAGGTGGCTTCTGGTACGGTTTGTCTTTCTTACGATAATCTTTCTGATTGTAAGATCTATTAGGTACATTGTTTGCAAAAGCAGTGATCTCTGTATCATGTATTGTGGACTTAAATATGCCACGGTTAGAAGGAAATTATGCCGACCCCCGCTTTTCTAGTTGCTCAATGGATTCAATATCTGATTGTTGTAGAAACTTTGCAAAAGGGGTAGGGACGGTAGATATCACCTTGTCAATTACCATAAGATCTTGCAATTTATCAAAGTTTTTGCCCACTTTCGCCGCTCTATTCCATTTATTAAATGTGCTCTGCACGTTAGAGATGTAATCTAAGAAGGTTTCAGTTGCCTTTGGCTTTATTTGGGAAAATTGAATTTGGTACCCAGTGGCATCTAAAAGAAAGTGTTGCATGATCCTATCGTGAATGTACTGATAATTGTTCCTTAGGTCTGTAGGTATAGATTCTATTACCTT
The DNA here is from genome assembly GCA_014155875.1 of Cepaea nemoralis. NCBI lineage: Eukaryota > Metazoa > Mollusca > Gastropoda > Stylommatophora > Helicidae > Cepaea > Cepaea nemoralis. The sequence continues at coordinate 49,162 of JACEFZ010011695.1, forward strand.
TAATGGCTCTCCACTGAGATTTCTCATGTAGATCATTGCCCAGTCCTCCAAAGGTATTTTATGAGTCTTAAGTTGGAATTCTATATTCTCAGTCCATGCACTAATTGAATCCCCTACGCTATATGGTTTGATAAGGCCTTTATATTTACTGAACGTATTCTGTTCTTCTTGGCTATTTTGTTTGCTAGAGGCTATCTGTATGTTTGAATCTACCTCCATTTCCTTCAACTTTAATTTAGTTTCTGAATCTACCTGTATTTGCTTCTGTTTGGTGGCTTCCTCGACTTCTTTCATCTTTTGTTTGGTAGCTTCCTCTACTTCTTTCAGCTCTTTTTGATGCTGCCTTTCTAATGCTCTTTCGTCTCTTTCTAGAGCAGCTTTTCTCTCTGTTTCTTCCTTCTGTCGAGCTAATTCTTCTTTGTATCTTTGGTCTACCCACTTTTCTAATTTGTCTCCAGTGTGGCCTATTTCCTTGCCTGCCTGGATACAATCATTTAATGACGCCATTTTGTGGCTTTATGTTAGTACAAAATGATATCACAGTAGTTTTACACAATGGTTTGTAGTTATGTGTTAGTAATTTACAATTTCACTGAAAAAAAAGATGCATGATTAACATAGTGCATACCAAAATATTTTGAAAATATACTCATCTAATTCTTTGGAAAATACGGCTCTTGGGATGTTCCACCGCTTTCTTCCGACACACATTAATGATCGACTCGAGAACACAACGGATGCTTCTGTTTAATAGAGCATCAATACTTTAGAGACATGCATGTGCTGTAAATACATGTTTATATTTCATGCGGCTGATGAATGAAAAATGTGATTTAGATAATGATAAATGATGTTAATGAATGAATGTTATGATAGTCTGAATGATTGTCATGATTCGTAAGATGATTCGTCATATGACAGTCAATGTCGTCTTGTCTTCACTTTCTATCTTGTTTGGTATAACTACGTTCTAAGGCTTCCGTTCAGTAGCTAATCTATTTCCTTTGTACAAAAAACAACTTATTTTGCACAAATATTTAACTGAATACGATGAATGGTGACATTGATGGCTGTATCACACAAAATGAAATGTACACGATGGTTTGCTTGATGATTTAAATTGATATTTGTATACATTTTCATTACTTTCAGTAGAATAACACACTTTCTTAAATTTTTGTAGAATCGCACAATTTGTAACTTAAACTTCCTTCATTGTGGTTCAAGCTCCACAAATGCTATGATATTAATTATCACGTAGTAATGGTGTTAATCACTCACGTTATTCACAAAACAAAATTATTTCTGCCATTGTATGCAAAATAATTTATATTAGTTTTAGATAATTTCACAAAGAAATAATGTCGAATGGTGCTTATTGATGTTGGTTCAGGAATTTCTGATACCAATTGTCTGGTGACGTTGGTTCAGGGACTTTTGACACCAATTGGGGTCCTGCCTGTCAGCAACTTGCTTGCGACAGGTCTTTCAGGACTCCCCTACTTTTGCACCACACGAAATAACAACTCGTGTCATTTGCAAAAGGAATGCAATTTATTTAGAGCTGGTAATTCACAAGCTCTGCGAGCGGCATACTTCATTGACATTAAACAACATGGTACGTTACATGGATGTAATGAAGTGGTGAGAATGATACTATTAATCACTAACTGAATCTAAAGCCTAATATTAACTATTGTCTAGAAACTTATAGCATTCGTAAGGAACACGTCTACTCTCTAGTCGATTCAGTCCCGTCTGTCCTCACGCTACACATTGCGTGTTCAAACACGGACGCTGTATCTTCCGTGCCTTAGCGAGTCTTGCGTGCATAGTGTCCCAGCACGCTGGCCCGTTAACTTGAGTAACCGGGAAATGCACGGTTACTCGTAGAGGCAAGCTTCCCAATGTCTTGGGGAAGCCCTCGCTCAACTGTACTCACCGCTCCCTTGGTTGACACAAGTGTGTCCCCTTGTGAGGCTATTTATAGCGCTGGTGTCTCTCCTGTCTGGTGTCTCCCTACTAGACTCTGTCTTAACTCTACTACTGGTATTCTTACCTCTCTAAACACTTATTGGAGATTTTGACTCTCTCTCTCTCTCTCTCTCTCTCTCTCTCTCTCTCTCACACACACACACACACACACACCCCGTCACCCCCCCCCCCCCCCCCCCACACACACACAGGGGTTTCTTGTATGTAAACCAACAAAGGAGCCAAACACACACGAACATAATTATTTCTTGTAGTACTTGTATATAAAAGAGCCGTGCGCGCGCGCTCACACACACACACACACACACACACACACACACACACACACATACACACACATACACAGAAAGGATCTCTTGTATTTAAATTAACGAGAGAGTAAAAACGTGCGCGCGCACACACACACACCATAAATACACATACAAACACACATACACACAAGGATATATGGTATGTAAACTAACGAGAGAACGACACACACACACAAGTACACAAACACGCACGCCACGCGCGTCACACACACAGACACAGACACAGACACACGCAGACACACAGACACACACACAGACACACACACAGACACACACGCACACACAGACACACATACAGACACACACACATACACAGATAGAAAGATCTCTTGATGTCAACTAGCCAGTAACAACAACATACAGCATCAAGTGGCGTGTCTGACACAGATAGTTGAGAGGAGTGAACGGCATGCAACACTTCCTGAGAAGGTAAAGATGGACACACTATGTGAACAACGTGTTAATAGATAATGAGAAACAAAGGCTGCAGCAGGGTATGGCACTAAGGTATGAAAACAGCTTGGTATGTGTGACTGCTGCCAGAAACAGAGATGTCACACAGTGTACTTACCTTACAGCCATCTTAAATTCGGTTTACAGAAATCACCGTGGGGAAAATAACAATAACAATAATACTAAATTAACGTAAAGAAAAATGTCAAAATAAACTAAACGACAACACAACGAATCTGACGTTTCGTTCTTATGATCTTCTTTAGGTACATCACAAACAGATCTAAATGAAATAAAATTAGAAAATAAAGATAAGACTAAATTATAGGGAGGGGGGGGGGGCGGGGGGTATCGAATGTTAATAGGCCATTACGACTCCTCCGTGCGCAGGAAGTCAAGGCAGGAGTTCCAGTGTTAAGTTGTCAAATAAGAAAATCTGAAGACACAAATGTGGAAACATACATGAATATATAGAGGGGAGTCAGCACAGTTAAACAGTGGAATCTATAACAGTATTGATCCCAGCTGGATGGATGCATTCCAATATGTTGATTAAGTGTCTCTCGATTGTAAGTCTAATTAAGCTTAGACACGTGACCTTAATGTTGTGACACACATGTAGTGGACACCATTATGATCGGGTGAATTGCAATGGTTAGAGATAGATGTGTCTGAGTGTTGTGTCATGACCTACCTGCCTGTCCAATATATTTCATGTTATATCTTAGGCAAATAATAACAACATGCATTAGATTGCGGGATGTGCATGTAAAAGAGTCTTTAAAGGAACATGTGCCTAAGGGGAATATGATTACGCGCACCTGAATAACGTGTGGGCATGTCTTCCGATGACATTTACATGTGCCCACAGATGAACGAACTGTGGTGAGGCCACTGTGAACAAGCTGAGATTTGTTTTGCTGGGAAAGATTACTATCGGGCCGTTGGGAGTCGCACATTCTTTCTCACAACAATCGCACATACTTATTGTCACCTGAACGTGTTAATAACAGAGAAAATGTAACATGTAGTAACAAACCAGTGTGGAGGATGCTCTTTGACCAGGTCCTCCAGTTTGCTGGCAGTGTCGCTAAAGCACAGTGGTGGTGCTGGAATGAGCGTACCCTGGCTAGACGGGTCGCTTGTGGGGGACATTGTCGCAGTCTGCTTCTGACGTGGCATTTCTGGAGAAACCACTCACGAGGGTTCACTTGTCAAAGTGGACTGATGTGGTGGTGTCCCTCACCAAATGGGCAGATGTGGTGTTGCCTCTCACCAAGCGGGCAGATCTCGACGTGTTGTCTCCCACCAAGTGACAGGTCTGTGCGTGTTGTCACTCACCAAGTGGGCAGATGTGGTGTTGTCCCTGTCGATTACTGCAACAAACACAATGAAAAAAAAAACTTGAAGACATCACAGCATTAAGTACAATAATTGAACACGCCATTGCAATACCCGTATGTTTAGACCATCCCTCATTCGATGTGTCATGTGGGGAATGAACGAGCTGATAAACTGGCTGGCACTGCACCCCCTGTAGATGGCCAACCCATGGATCGTGCCGATGTTATTAACGTCCTTAAAGATATGGCTAAAATTTGGTGGAACTGCGGTAAAGCAATATATACCTTGCACTGTCCATATACACTAGCATTATGTCTTTTGAGCGGTGTATATGTATGTATGTGCGTTCACGCATATCAGTCCACCCAGACTTTAGGACTCGACTCATAATAACATATATGAGTACATAATGGCGTTTTGGTTAGTACCACCATCATGCTTGTGTTCTTCCCCCCCCCCCCCCCCCCCATGCTTCGTTAGTACATCCACTGAGATTGCTCAGATACCCTTACCAGACCAGTTACCTTCCTGCCCTCCTGCCTCCCCCCCCCCCCCCCGCTTTCAATGTGCTCACTGAACCGTAACACCTATCACCGGGTATAAACAGAATACATCGGAGATTTTCTCAGTTGCTTACAGATCGGAACTGTGAGGTGAGTATAAACATTTTTTTTCAATTCTCATTTTCTCTTCATTACTTTCATTTTTTCATCCTTTTGTTCTTCTCGTCCTGTCGTCACCTTCTGATGTAGTCACAGGAGATCTCCTTGACTGTATGTTGTGTTTGTGAATGTGTTTGTTTGCTGATGAAGGCTAATCGCCGCAACGTCCTGTATGTGTCTTAATTCTGTTATGTAAAGCTGCACTACTTTATGTCATTTTATATTGTTTAAAGATATGGCGAAAACAGAGGAATTTGACGTCAGTGAATCCACATCGCTGTCCAGGATGAAAGACTTGGGAGTAAAAATCGGCACGGCCATTCGCGAGAGGTACATCGGGAAAACGAGGTGCCTCGTCAACCAACACAGAACTGGCACTATTAGCCACCGGACGCTGATGCATATGCTGGGGGGAGGATCTAAGCACTTATGGACCTGTCCGGAGTGCAATGAAGATACCCCAACTGATAACTGATAACTGATTGGTAATTTTCTATGCCTGAAGCTATCTGCTGCTGTTGCTGGATTCATTGACCTGGGGATGTTCTGTGCCTGAAGATATTTGCTGGATCATTGACCTGGAGATGTTCTGTGCCTGAAGCTATTTCCTGGATCATTGACCTGGAGATGTTCTGTGCCTGAAGCTATCTGTTGGATCATTGAACTGGAGATGTTCTGCGCATGAAGGTATCTGTTGGATCATTGACCTGGAGATGTTCTGTGTCTGAAGCTATCCGTTGGATCATTGACCCGGGGATGTTCTGTGCCTGAAGCTATCTGCTGGTGTTACTGGATCATTGACTTAGGGATGTTTTGTGCCTGAAGCTGTCTGCTGGATAATTGACCCGGGGATGTTCTGTGTCTGAAGCTATCTGCTGCTGTTAGTGGATAATTGACCTGGATATGTTCTGGGCCTGAATCTATCTGCTGCTTTTGCTGGATTCACTGGCCTTGGAATCTGGGTGAGATCCAAGAGGAGAAGCTGACTGGGGTATCCAGAAAGGTGAACACACAGAATAGGTCTCATCTACGGGACAAAACAAATCTATTTATGGTCCCAGAGAACCGGAAGTTATCTGGTGGACTTACACAAATCTATGTATGGTCACAGAGAACCAGGCACCATAAGTAATCTGATGGACTTACACAAATCTATGTATGGTCACAGAGAACCAGGCACCATAAGTAATCTGATGGACTTACACAAATCTATGTATGGTCACAGAGAACCAGGCACCATAAGTAATCTGATGGACTTACACAAATCTATGTAGGGTCCCAGAGAAGCCAGGTGCTAGATGATATCTGATGGACTTAGGCAAATCTAAGTTGGGTCCCAGACAATCCGGTGCCAGAAGTAATATGATGGACTTGCACAAATCAATATAGGATCCCAGAGAATCCGGTGCCAGAATCCATCTGATGGACTTACACAAATCAATGTAAGATCCCAGAGAAGCCAGGCGCCAGATGACGTCTGATGGACTTACACAAATCAATATAGGATCCCAGAGAATCCGGTGCCAGAAGCCATCTGATGGACTTGCACAAATCAATATAGGATCCCAGAGAATTCGGTGCCAGAAGCCATCTGATGGACTTGCACAAATCAATATAGGATCCCAGAGAATCCGGTGCCAGAAGCCATCTGATGGACTTGCACAAATCAATATAGGATCCCAGAGAATCCGGTGCCAGAAGCCATCTGATGGACTTACACAAATCAATGTAAGATCCCAGAGAATCCGGTGCCAGATGACGTCTGATGGACTTACATACACGAATGTAGCGTGCCATTTGCAGAACGTGGCAATCAACCCCAACCCTAGTTTGATTTACTAGGCAATCTTACGATCAGTAGTTTGCCATTGCTTTCTGAACGAGAAGTAAACTTTTAAGTCCAGCTGACCGATGTAGGAAATTATTAAATTACTCCCCCCCCCCCCCCCCCTCCTTTCCCTTGTGGAAGTTTAAGAGCGAGTGCTCTTATTGATGGAAGTTAGGGACACATTTTAGTCGCATTAAAAACATATTAATTTAATTATTATTTAAAGCAATCTATCTGAGAGAAAAAAGGTTGAAGGCAGGAACACAAATGATACAACCAAGAGATGGACGAACTGCGGAATGCCACAGTGTATCGCCAGAGTGAGTGTTGGAGATTCATTGCAGCAAAATGACATTCCAGAGACGATACTTATCTGCGTGGTTTCATCAAAACTTGTGTAATATGCCCTGCCACCGTTTTTGCACGAGGCAACACATGTTAATTAGCACTGGCCGTTGTTCGCAAGAGCACAATGTAACTGTTTATTGTGTTACAGTGGAATGTTCATTGTGTCTCCACCCTGAAAAAGCCAGGGTACACGCCCACGAACTACTTGCTGGAACGAAGCAATCTGATAGCTTAGTGCCACCGGCAGTATGCGGGGTTTTTCGACCTGGGGGAAACAATTACTTGATACCCGAGCGAATGGAATGGATGGAGAGTGACACATGGGAGTCATGGCGGGTCTAGAATGTCAAGAACGTACAAAGGCCGGAATTATTCGCCAGGGAGACCAGGGAGGAGGGAAATGCCGGAAGTTACTGTGCATTGAAGTCTCCTCTTGCTGATGAGGCATAAATATTTTAAACAAAAGATAGTTTTTCCTTTTACACACTGGGGTGTAGAGGTACCTCACTCTCTTGTTAAGTCTGTCCTCTTCTATCCTAGGGTGGAGAAATACCACACTGAGTTATTTAGCTTTTCCTCTGTTATCCTCGGGTGGGGAAATACCACACTGTTTTATTTAGCTGTTACTCTTCTATCCTCGGGTGGGGTTATTTAGCTGTTCTTCTTATACCCCGGGGAGTAAAGGAGGCATAGAGTGTTATTCAATCTTTCCTCTTTTACTCTAGAGTGTAGTAGTACTTGATGAGTCAGGTCTTAGTCAGATATGACTGAGCTACCGTATGACAGTAGACGGTACTACCTGCTTTCTGTCAGCGCCGAATGTTGGGCGGCGCTTACCAAACCCGACACCCCACATTGTGCCAACGGCTTCGGGCGGAAGAGCGCAATTGGAAGGGTACTAGCCTTATCCTGGTGCGAGGAAATGCAACCCAAAAACAAAATAAGTCATGGCAGGGCAGACCAGGCCCTAAGCCTTGGTTGGCAGCTGGTCTAGGATCGAAGCTCCGACAGGCGGACAGTTAGAGCATTGCTTTGCTGATCCGGCAGCTTCTGCAGCTTGTCTTGTTCCAGATTATAGGTGTTAACCTTCCTCTGGAGTGAACTAGGCAGGCCGAGAGAGGGATCATGCTGCATGGGCAACACATGGTTTCTTTATTTTAGCCCAGGCTTTGTGCTATGGAGAGGCAATAACTCCATCCCTGGTCTTAACCGGTCTCGGAATCAAAGCGAGAGGCAACTGTTACGGGTTATAAGTCCTTGTCAGTTGGCGTAGACATGGGGCGCCACGCGTTGCCTCTGACGGTGGGAGACACCTACAGGTGTCACTGATCAGCTACCGCCCGCCTCAAGCTGGGCAGCCCCCAGCCAATTGGGTGCTGATCCGCCACAGCCTGCCTGCTTCAATGGGTGCTTGGGGCTAGGACAAAATCTGAATCCGCAGGCTGTAAAACCAATGCACCAGGTACTAATAAAAAGAATAGAAACCTTCAAGCTACGGCTTGCAACCTGGAACGTGAGAACCATGTGTCCAGGATTTTCCACTGACTTGACAAATATTGACGATGTGAGAAAAACGGCTGTGATTGATGCTGAACTCAATCGTCTTAACATTGATATTGCTGGCCTGCAGGAGACATCGCCTCGCTGAGGAAGGGTCACTCAGGGAAAACAATTACACCTTTTTTTTGGAAGGGAAGAGGGCAGGCAGAAAAAAGGCAACATGGTGTGGGCTTTGCAGTGAAGAATTCGCTACTGGGAATGATTGATATCCCAGCTGGAGGTAATGAAAGATTATTATCACTGCGCTTGGCAACCTCTTGTGGATTTGCCACCATTCTCACTGCATATGCACCGACACTCGCTTCCTCTGATGATGTGAAGGATACGTTCTATGAGCAGCTAGACTCTGCGATCAAGGCAGTTCCAAAATCCGACTACATTTATATGCTCGGTGATTTCAATGCTCGTGTGGGCAAGGACACGAGTTCATGGCCAGTGTGCCTTGGAAAATACAACATCGGTCGCATGAATGATAATGGACAAAGGCTGCTGGAGCATTGCACTAGAAATGACCTATGTATTACAAACTCCTTTTTTAAAACAAAAGAGATGCATAAGGTCACATGGAAACATCCAAGATCCAGCCATTGGCATCAGCTGGACTTCATTATCACACGGAGACAACATCTGAACCATACATCATTAACTCGAAGTTACCACAGTGCTGACTGTGATACAGATCATTCTTTGGTTGTTGCAAGGGTTAGACTGAGACCAAAGAGAATCTACACAGCTAAACACAAGTCTAGCCCCAGGATTAATATTACTAACACTCACAATCCTGGAAAGTGCTTTGAATTTCAACAGCAACTTGAAGACGCTTTCAATGATACATCAGAAAGTTGTATAGTAAATGATAAATGGAGTAAACTTAAGGAAACTATTTATAAAACAGCGGTAGGGGTTTACGGCACTGTGGATCATAAGAGGCAGGACTGGTTTGCGGCAAACAGCCAGATAATGCAGCCCTTGATTGATAAAAAGAAGATAGCTCTCTTAAGAAACAAGGAAAGACCAACGCGTAACACTCTGAGTGAGCTGAAGCAAGCAAGGAAGGATGTACAAAAGGCTGCCAGGCAGTGTGCAAATGACTATTGGATCAAGTTATGTGAGTCCATTCAAATCGCAAGTGATAAGGGAAACATCAGAAGCATGTATGAAGGGATAAAGAAAGCCTGTGGTCCAATGATCAAAAGAAGTGCACCGCTGAAAACCTTGACTGGAGAAATCATCACTGATAAGAAACAGCAGATGGATAGATGGGTCGAGCACTATTTAGAGCTTTACTCAAGTGAGACCAAGCTAGCGGATGATGCCCTCAACGCCATAGAGGCCCTGCCAACTCTTGACCACCTGGACACACTTCCCACTATAACAGAAGTTAAGTGTGCCATAAATGAGCTTGCATCTGGCAAGGCTCCAGGTAAGGATGGGATTCCAATAGAGGTAATCAGGAGTGGGCAAGACACACTCGCTCTACAGATCCACCAGCTAATAGAGCTATGCTGGCGAGAAGGACAAGTCCCACAGGATTTCAAAGATTCAAACATCATAACGCTGTACAAGAACAAGGGAGATCGGAGCGACTGTAACAACTATAGGGGTATCTCACTTCTGTGTATTGTTGGGAAAGTATTTGCCAGAATTGTCCTGCACAGACTTCAAGTCCTGGGAGATCAAGTCTACCCCGAATCACAGTGCGGCTTCCGTCAGAACCGGTCTACCATTGATATGATATTCTCATTGCGACAGATGCAAGAAAAATGCCGGGAACAAAATCAGCCACTGTTTATTGCCTTCATCGACCTCACAAAGGCATTCGATTTGGTCAGTCGTGAGGGTCTGTTCAAAGCACTAAAGAAGATTGGCTGCCCACCAACTCTTCTGTCCATTGTGGAATCATTCCACACAGGCATGAAGGGTATAATCAAGTTTGATGGCTCAACTTCAGAAGAGTTTGAAATCAAGAGTGGAGTTAAGCAAGGTTGTGTACTAGCCCCCACCCTCTTTTGGATATACTTTTCACTTCTACTGAAATATGCCTTTCGTGATCAGGATGACGGTATATACATTCACTCACGCTCAGATGGTGGCCTCTATAATGCTCAGAGATTGAAGGCCAAGACCAAAATTAGCAGGGTACTAATCAGAGAGTTGCTTTTTGCGGATGATGCTGCGATCACGACCCACTCTGAGGAAGAATTACAACATCTACTATCTGCATTCTCCAATGCTTGTTCTGAATTTGGTTTAACAATTAACAAAAAGAAGACACAGATTATGTCACAAGGTGCACCTGGTGTACCATCAATCTTTATTGACGACGCCGAACTGGAGATAGTAGACCATTTTACATATCTAGGATCAGAGGTAAATAGCAAATTATCCCTCGATCAGGAAATCAACATCAGGATTGGCAAGGCAGCAACAACAATGAACTTGTTAGCAAAAAGAGTCTGGGAGAACAGGAAGCTTACTGCCAAAACAAAAGTCCTCGTCTACCAAGCCTGTGTCCTTAGTACTCTTCTTTATGGCAGTGAAACCTGGACAACTTACTCACGCCAAGAGAAACGTTTAAACAGCTTTCATATGCGGTGTCTGCGAAGAATTCTTGGTATTAAGTGGCAAGACAAAATCACAAATACTGAAGTATTGGAAAGATCAGGTTGTGTGACGGTGTATTCCATGCTCAGTCTTCGTAGACTTAGATGGATAGGACACGTTAGGAGGATGGATGATGGTAGAATACCAAAGGACATCTTTTTTGGTGAATTACAGACGGGTAGGAGATCTCAGGGTCGGCCTCTACTACGATACAAAGATGTGTGTAAGCGGGACATGATTGATACAGGCATTGATAATGCACATTGGGAGCACGTCGCCGCTGAACGTGTTGCATGGAGGGCAACTATCAGAAATGGAATAAAGACAAAGGAGAAAATGATTGCAGATAAAGCACACACAGAGCATGAGAGACGTAAGATGGTGCAAAATGGTGGAAATGACCATGTTTTCACATGCACCCACTGTGGGCAAACATTTGCAGCAAGAATTGGCCTTACCAGCCACACTCGCCACCGCCATGGATCGTAGTTATAAAGCCTTTTTGAAGCACAATGTACCAAACTATCGTCTGTCAAGACGGAAAGGTGCCAAGGAAGTAGTACTTTACCCTTCAATGTAGTAGTAGTATAGTAGTAGGCCTCTTTCAGTCCTGAAGGACTATAGATTTGTGCCGCTTGGGAGGTTCCTATCAGCACCGCTGGTGACTGTATAGTCTAATTCGAGAGTGACAATCCCTGTCACAGTTTCCGCATTTGTAAGATGAGGCAAGTCCCGCAGTAAGTGACTGCGTTTTAAGCCCGTATCGCCTATTCTCAGTTTGTTGGATCAGATTGCGCTCAAAAAGCACCAGTCCGTTTTGTACATCTCTTCTCCAGGAGCATCTGTCTGTTGCAACTCTTTCCCATGTGTCTGGATCTATTCCAAGGGTTTTCATATCTTGTTTACACTCATCCCTATATCGCATTTGGGGTCTACCGATTGACCTCTTTCCTGTGGCTAGTTCTCTGTATAGGAGATCTTTGGGAATACGTTCATCCTCCATTCGAGATACGTGGCCCAGCCACCGGAGGCGTCTCTGCTTGAGGAGGGTGTGCACTGTTGTAATATCCGCTCTATCAAGCACGTGTTTGTTTGTTATGTGGTCTTTCCACGGTATACCCAGGATACGTCTCAGATATCTCATGTGGAAAGAGTTCAACTTCCTTTCCTGTCTTGAGTACAAGGTCCAGGATTCAGACCTATAGAGTAGTGTGCTAACAACACAAGCTTTATATACTTGAGCTTTTGTACGCTCTGTTAGTCTATTATTCTCCCAAACTCTTTTAGCTAGCCTGGAAAATGTTGTGGCTGGCTTTCCAATGCGTCTGTCGATTTCTGTCTCTAATGAAAGATTATCTGATATTGTCGACCCCAAATACACAAACTCGTGGACGACCTTCAACTCGTAATTAGAAATTTTGATTGACCGAGGCGCACCAGCATCTTGTTCCATCACCTCTGTTTTATTTAGGCTAATGGTGAGCCCAAAGTCTTTGCAGGAGGCTGCAAAACGATCTATGAGCCTTTGGAGATCTTCTGCTGTATGAGCAGTCAGTGCTGCATCATCTGCAAAAATTAGTTATCTTACGCATCTTGACCTTATTTTGGTCTTTGCCTTGAGTCTTGATGGGTTAAAAAGTTTGCCATCAGATCTTGTGTGGAGGTATATGCCTTCAGTGGCAGTCCCAAATGCCTGCCTTAAGAGAACAGCGAAGAAGATACCAAAGAGTGTAGGAGCAAGCACGCATCCCTGCTTTACTCCGCTGCTGATGCTGAATGACTGTGATGTTGAGCCGTCAAATAAAATGGTCCCCTGCATGTTTTCGTGGAATGATTTCACGAGACTAAGAAGGATGGGTGGACATCCAACCTTTTCATGGACCTTAAAAAGGCCGCTTCTGCTCACGAGGTCAAATGCCTTTGTGAGGTCAATGAAGGCAATATATAATTGCTTCCTCTGTTCTATGCACTTCTCTTGGAGCTGCCGGAGTGAGAAAATCATATCGATGGTGGATCTGTTGGGTATAAATCCGCACTGCGATTCGGGGTAGATTCTTTCAGCAAGAATGTGTAATCTTTTAAGGATTACTCTGGCAAAAATCTTGCCTGTAATGCTGAGTAGGGAAATACCGCGATAGTTGTTGCAGTCACTTCTGTCGCCTTTGTTTTTATAAAGGGTAACGATGTTTGCGTCTTTCATATCTTGTGGTACTGATTTTTCTTTCCAGCAGAGCTGAAATATTGCATACAGTTCTGGGATGATTGTTTCTTTGCTGCATTTTAAAATTTCAGGTGGAATACTATCTTTTCCAGGTGCCTTGCCGGATTTGAGAGAGTCAAGTGCTTCGCTGATTTCTGTGAGGCAAGGTTCGTTATCCAGGGCATGCATGGCAGACTGTTGATCGATGGCTTCCAGAGCTTCTTCACTGACAGTATTATCCACTGAGTATAGCTCTGAGTAGTATTCTACCCAGCGATCCATTTGTTTCTCTCTATATTTTATGATTACCCCCTCAGTTGATCGTAAAGGGGCCATCTTATTTTTTGATGGACCGACAGCTTGCTTGATGCCCTCGTACATTCCTCTTATATTTCCAGTGTCTGCACAAGTTTGAAATTGAGCAGAGAGCTGTAGCCAGTACCTGTTCGCACATCTTCTTGCCATCTGTTGTACTCTATTTCTGGCAGTTCGCAATGCCTGCAATGTTTTCTCTGAAGGTGATGTTTTATACACTGAGAATGCATGTCTCTTTGTCTCCAGGACTGGGAGCATCTCTTCAGAGTGTGCTTCAAACCAGTCGGTTGACTTAGTTTGCTTCTTCCTAAATGTTGATAGTGCTGTATTGTAGATGGTGTCGCGAAAATGACTCCATCTCTCGGTGGAATTTCCGTTTGTGGGGCCAGGCAGAATATCCGCTAGCGCCTGCATGAATTTGTTGACCTTCTCTTTATTTTGGGTGCCGCTGGTGTCAATGCGTGGTCTTCCTTCTGTTCTCCTTCTGTAGGTTCTCTTGGGCTTTATCTTCACCTTGCTGGAGACGAGTGAATGGTCGGTGTCGCAGTCAGCACTATGATATCTGCGAGTCAGCCGTACATTGCGGAGATTGCTGCGTTTAGTGAGCACCAGGTCGAGTTGGTGCCGGTTCTTTGATCTGGGGTGCCTCCATGACACCTTGTGTTGAGGTTTCGTGTCAAAGAAGTTGTTAGTCACGCACAGATTATGGTGGCTGCAGAATTCCAAGAGACGTTGTTCATTGTCGTTGATCTTCCCAACGCCAAACTGTCCTAGACATGAAGGCCAAGATTTATGGTCAGAGCCAACCCTGGCATTGAAATCCCCCAGGATAAAAAGATGTTGTTTCTCTGGTGTTTCACTGATTTCTTTGTTAAGGTCGTCATAGAACTTGTCTTTAGATTCTGATGCTGCAGTTAGTGTTGGGGCGTAAACGCTTATAATACTAACTGGGCCTGCCTCTGTCTGGAGTTGGAGCTTCAGTATTCTTTCAGTGCCATCACTTGGCGGTATGATGGAATTAAGCAGCTTGTTTCTGATAGCGAAGCCAACTCCATGCTCCCTGGTCTCTCCACACAGCTTGCCATGCCAGTAGAAAGTGTCCTTGATGCTTCCAGATTCTTGGAGTCTGGTCTCTTGCAGGGCGACAATGTCTATCCCCAGCCTTAGTAGTTCGTTGTTTATCACTGCAGTTTTGCGGACATTGACAATCTCGTTTAGATCGTCTGAGATGCCAGGGGTCATGGTTCTTACGTTCCATGTTCCCAGTCTTAGGGCCGGTTGTTTTGTTTTTTTCTTGTTGCTAGGTGTATAGATTGCGGTCCATGTGTCAGGATTTCCCCCTAAGCTCCACACACCCTCAGGAGCAGATGAACCGTGGCAAGACAACACCTTATTGACTGGGGGATGCCCAGCTTAGGCGGGCGGTAGCTATCTAGTGAGATACGATGATCTCTCCCACCGTCGGAAGTAGCCCCTGGCGCCTTGCTCTACGCCAATCGAGCATTAAGACTTATAACCGGCAAATGCTACTTCCCGTGTTGTGTCACCGCTTTACGCGGTGCTGAAGTGACCTCTTCAGGGCACAAGCCTGGGCAATGGAAATCGGAGAACCAGCTGTTGCCCAGTAGCAAGTTCCCCCTCTCCACGTCGCCGATGTTGACCAAGGGAAAGGCAGTAGCCAATAAAACTTGGCATCGGTGCCGTCGCAGGAGTTGCCAGAACTATGTTGTTTACAACATGGAACTGCCTTAGGGACTCCATCTCCGGATTTGTCCTCAAGGTTTCCCCCCGAAGCCTTTCCCATATGGGTATACCCGCAAGGCAGCGGAGGTTTGAGATTTAGAGTTCCCTCTCTTATAAGAGATACCAACCAAGGCTGACGAGCCCCCTCTGCCCGGGAATCAATAAGGAGGGAAGTCTACCATTCTTCCTTCCTGGCAGTGACCATACTGATCGGATGACCGGAGCCATTGTCTCTACTGAGAGATCCTCTGCCCACCGTCACTGACTTGAAACCATAACCAACAACTATATGTCGGCTGCTCCCAAATCCAATCCACCACCTGCTCACATGGCTTCACGTTACCCTGTTGGTGGGGGGGGGGGGCTAAAGGGTACTCCACCTTGCCCAAGGGTCTCCCGTAAGCTAGCGGAGGGAAGGAGGCACCTTACTTCTCCTTTGATAGGGAGTACCCCTACCCCGCAACCCTAACCTTGCGTTATTCTGCGTAATTACACGTATAACAGACACCAACGTAGGTGTTACATAATCACTCAACAATACAGGTGTTACATTACTCTACAATACTGGTGTTACATTACTCTACAATACTGGTGTTACATCACTCTACAATACAGGTGTTACATCGCTCCCCAATACAGGTGTTACATCACACACCAATAGAGGTGTTTGAACATCACACAACAATGCAGGTGTTACATCACTCAACAGTATAGGTGTTACATCACTCAACAGTACAGGTGTTACATCACTCAACAGTACAGGTGTTACATCACTCAACAGTACAGGTGTTACATCACTCAACAGTATAGGTGTTAGAACATCTCTAACCGGAGAGAAGCAGAGGAAGCCTGAGACATGTGTATGTGGAAGCAGGGCCGCTCTGGGCAACACATAACACCACCTACATCAACATAACAGGCACCAAGGCACGACTGGAGAGTAGTAGTCGCCCATGTGTGCTCCAGACTTGGCAGCAGCAGAAGAAGAAATCAAATCAAATCAAATCAAATCAACTTTATTAGGGTCACAAATTGGGCGCGCAGGCCCGTCTTACATTCAGCCCTTCCAATCACTCGTCTTTCGTTCATCAAGAGCATTATACATTTACATAGGAAGAAAAATAAACATTGTGAAATGAATGTTGTAAACATAAACAAGGCTAAACATGGAGAAAAATGTGTACATAAAAAGTATGTGACGTAAAAGTAGTGATGCCAGCGCGTCCCACCCACCCACCCACCCACCCACCCACCCACCCACCCACCCACACACACACACACACACACACACACACACACACACACACACACACACTCTCTCTCATTCACTCTCACTCTCACTCATTCACTCACACACACACACTCTCACTCATTCACTCTCCCGTTCACTCATTCACTCTCCCACTCACTCATTCACTCTCCCGCTCACTCATTCACTCTCACGCTCACTCATTCTGTCTCTCCCGCTCACTCATTCACTCTCCCGCTCACTCATTCACTCTCCCGCTCACCGAAGATGAAGAAGAAGAAGAAGAAGAAGAAGGTGGAGGAGGAAGTGGAGGAGGAGGAGAGGAGGAGGAGGAGGAGGAGGAGAAGAAGACGAAGAAGAAGAAGAAGAAGATGAAGAAGACACACATAAACACTGGCAGGGATTGCCCAAAACACGATAGTAGGCAAGTAGTGATCAGTGGTGGACTCCAGCAGTGCTATATTGCCACATAAACTAGCAGTGGTGGACTCCAGCAGTGCTATATTGCCACATAAACTAGCAGTGGTGGACTCCAGCAGTGCTATATTGCCACATAAACTAGCAGTGGTGGACTCCAGCAGTGCTATATTGCCACATAAACTAGCAGTGGTGGACTCCAGCAGTGCTATATTGCCACATAAACTAGCAGTGGTGGACTCCAGCAGTGCTATATTGCCACATAAACTATCAGTGGTGGACTCCAGCAGTGCTATATTGCCACATAAACTAGCAGTGATGGACTCCAACAGTGCTATATTGCCACATAAACTAGCAGTGATGGACTCCAACAGTGCTATATTGCCACATACACTAGCAGTGGTGGACTCCAACAGTGCTATATTGCCACATACACTAGCAGTGGTGGACTCCAGCAGTGCTATACTGCCACATAAACTAGCAGTGGTGGACTCCAGCAGTGCTATACTGCCACATAAACTAGCAGTGGTGGACTCCAGCAGTGCTATACTGCCACATAAACTAGCAGTGGTGGACTCCAGCAGTGCTATATTGCCACATAAACTAGCAGTGGTGGACTCCAGAAGCGCTATATTGCCACATAAACTAGCAGTGATGGACTCCAGAAGCGCTATATTGCCACATAAACTAGCAGTGGTGGACTCCAGAAGCGCTATATTGCCACATAAACTAGCAGTGGTGGACTCCAGCAGTGTTATATTGCCACATAAACTAGCAGTGGTGGACTCCAGAAGCGCTATATTGCCACATAAACTAGCAGTGGTGGACTCCAGAAGCGCTATATTGCCACATAAACTAGCAGTGGTGGACTCCAGCAGTGCTATATTGCCACATAAACTAGCAGTGGTGGACTCCAGAAGCGCTATATTGCCACATAAACTAGCAGTGGTGGACTCCAGAAGCGCTATATTGCCACATAAACTAGCAGTGATGGACTCCAGAAGCGCTATATTGTTCAGTGATGGACTCAAGCAGTGCTATATTGTTCAGTAATGGACTCCAGCAGAGCTATATTGTTCAGTAATGGACTCCAGCAGAGCTATATTGTTCAGTGA
Source organism: Cepaea nemoralis (assembly GCA_014155875.1). Lineage (NCBI taxonomy): Eukaryota > Metazoa > Mollusca > Gastropoda > Stylommatophora > Helicidae > Cepaea > Cepaea nemoralis. The sequence goes on from JACEFZ010011695.1 coordinate 67,306, forward strand.
TGGACTCCAGCAGAGCTATATTGTTCAGTGATGGACTCCAGCAGAGCTATATTGTTCAGTGATCGACTCCAGCAGTGCTATATTGTTCAGTGATGGACTCCAGCAGTGCTATATTGTTCAGTGATGGACTCCAGCAGAGCTATATTGTTCAGTGATGGTCTCCAGCAGTGCTATATTGTTCAGTGATGGACTCCAGCAGTGCTATATTGTTCAGTGATGGACTCCAGCAGTGCTATATTTTCAGTGATGGACTCCAGCAGTGCTATATTGTTCAGTGATGGACTCCAGCAGCGCTATATTGGTCAGTGATGGACTCCAGCAGTGCTATATTGTTCAGTGATGGACTCTAGCAGTGCTATATTGGTCAGTGTTATTTTCAATGTTAGGTCAATGTTATTTTCTGTGGTGATTTCAACGCTAAAGGCAGATCATGGGGAAACATTGCCTCCAACACATGGGGAGGAGCTCGAGACGGCACTTGAAACCACTGACCTGGTTTGTATCAACAGTGGCTGTGTCACCGGGACAGCAAGCCGTCCAGGCGATGAGGACAGTGCTATTGATCTGGCTGCTGGTTTCACCTTCATTCACTACAGTGTGTTGATGGGGTGTCCTAGGACACCATGGCAGCGACCACCACCCTTGCAGCATATTGGTGGAGAAAGGCAGAACCAGGCAGCACAAGCTAAAGGTAAAGACTTTCCAGTATGACAGTACAGGGCAAGATGTGGTGAGTAAAATAAGACGTGACAAGCGCAGAAAGTTTCAGGGCAGGAAAAAAAGCTGGGAGCAGCCCCCTTTGTGGAATTTCGAGGTGAAGAAGGCTTGGGTGGATAAGCGTAGTGCTGTAATGAGATGGCAAAATGCCAAGAAGAACAGAGCTGGCCATCCTAGTCCCTGCATGCACTTAGAAAGAGAGATGCACACAAAAGTAAGCTATTTAAAAAAAAACTGGTCAAGGTGGTTAAAAGCGAAAAATGGGCAGAGGTGTGTCAAAGAGTAAGCACAGACAAGTCACTGAAATTGTTCTGGCGACTACATAAAAGCATGAGTGGGGTAGTCAAGAATAAGAGCATTTCTTACTTCCAAGGTGCTGACCTCATCTGGCAGAGGACTGACGAGAACAAGGGCAAAGCCCTCTTTGAACTCTATCTAGAGCAGAGCAACCAGACAAACATGGGAGGCCGGAATCTGGCCAAGGAGGTCACCTCAGACAGATGCAAGGCCCAGAACACTTCGGATGAAGACACAGTGACAGTGAAAGAAATCAAGGCTGTGCTTCGACGATCAAAAAACAGCGCTCCAGGGCCAGATGGCATAAGCTATGACGACATCAATATGTGTGCCGACAACGAGCTAGAGGAACTAGCAGACGTGTACAACAACAGTATAGGGAGTGCTAGCTGATGCTAGGAGTGGTTACACAGTTATCTGATTCCCTTGCCGAAGCCTGGCAAAGACCACACAAAAATTCAGGGATATCGAGTTATAACCATGCAGAATACAATAGGCAAGCTGCTGGAGAAGTTAATTGCCAGGAAAATTTCAAGCCTGCTAGAGCGGCAAGGTGTTTTCCCACCTACCCTGGGTGGGTACCGTCCAAAAAGAGAAACCTGGACCAATGCAGCAGTTTTTGCCCATGATGTCCAAGAAGGTTTCCACTCAGGCATTGAAACCTTTGCTGCAGCGATTGAGGGGGACGCGTACAACAGAGTACCATTGGATTTTTTAATGCTTCAGCTTCTTGAACTCAAAATAAGTCCATTCCTCCTTAGTTGGATCGCTGCAGCCCTCTTCCAACGGAAAGTAGTTTTTAGATGTGGCAGTTGGACTTCGGAACCAACAACAATATATTCTGGCCTACCACAGGGATCACCATTATCTCCGGTACTGTTCAACGCCTACACAGTGAGAATCACCAGTGAGCAGATCACTGGACCTCGTAGGACATTGTCATATGCCGACGATGTTTTAGTGTATCGTCAGGGTAAGGATAAAAATCAGGTTGCTGTGGAACTACAAACCGAACTCAGTCGCATAAGTACTTGGTGTGTCGAAGCTGGGGCAATGATCAACCCAACAAAGGCAACAGTGACTTGGTTCTCGTTGAATAATCATATTGTCAACACTCCAACACCAACTGTAAAACTGTTCAGAGACGGTGGAAAGAACGCAGGCAATGAATTACCTGGGGATACGGTTTGATCGAAGCCTTGCTTATAATGAGCACATAGACCAGGGGATAACAAAGACCAAGTGGGGTTTGGCTGCGATGAGGGTGAAGGCGGCAGCAAACTGTGAGCAGCGCCATCTGTGTCTTCTGTACGAGGGGCTGGTCATGTCTGTTTTGGAGTATGCGATGGCAATCCTGACTCTCAGCCGTAAGCAGATAGAAAGGATGGAAAGGATACAGAATGAATCTATGCGCATTATTCTTGGATGTACAAGAGATACAGCATGCAGGACGATGCGCTACCTTCTTGATTTTCCAACCATTGAAGACAGAATACAAGTTTGCAGAGCACGCGCCTACCTCAGAGTTAACGCAAACACACAACATCCACCGCATAGTGAAATTAAGAAGGTAAAGGGCAGCAGGTTAAAAAGAGGGACGGTCGAGGATGGGTCAAGCCGAAGACATCCTTCAACAGGTGTGTTCACTTGAGGACTTAGAACCTGGCGAGGAGTGGGTACAAGTGCCAACAAATTTCTGCACACCCTTTTCAGTATGCATCCAACTAAATAGAAAATGCAGACAAGAAAATCCGGCTGCTGTGGAGGCTGAAGTACAAGCGTTGATTTTCGACAATTCGCTAGACAGATGATGCTGTCATTTACACAGATGGGTCGGTCGTCCGACATGTGAGAAGCTCATGGGCCTTTACGCTCGGGCCTGAGGGAGAATTGTGAAGGAGGACTCTGGTGCTTTCACTGAGACCACAAGTAGCCTGACTATGGAAGTCATGGCAGTAAGTAAAGCAATAACATGGCTCGAGACACAGACATTCACTAGGGCATGTTTCCTTAGCGACTCAATGAGCATGCTAAAGAGGATAGAGACGGGGTGGATCCGAAGAGAAAGGTTGCTGTCTCTGAAGCGGTCTCGGCTGGCAAAGATTAGTTTCATCTTCGTGCCAGGGCATGCGGGAGTACAAGGAAATGAGCGGGCTGACAAGCTCGCAGGTGAGGCTACTGTGGAGGGCGGACGCGCCATGGACCAGGCTGACATTCTGAATGCTCTACGAGAAGTGAGACTTTTGCGAGAACCAAGTGATGACTGTGAATCTACAACAATGGCCAGACTGCGGGAGCAGCAAATTAAAAGAGGGGTGGCCAAACAAGAACACTACGCAGGAAGCCAAAGAAGATTGATAAACCAGCACAGAACTGGTGTCGTTAGCCGCTACACGCTGCGGGATTTGCTGAGAAGGGGATGCGAGCATTTATGGACTGAATGGTTCGATTTTCAATGAGGATGATCTGTCGATTGACTGACTGTCTGACTGACTGACGGACTGACTGACTGACTGACTGACTGACTGACTGACTGACTGACTGACTAACTAACTAACTAACTATATTGTCAGTGATGGACTCCAGCAGCGCTATATTGCCACATAAACTAGCAGTTAAGGCATTCATATTAGATACATTATACTTAAATTAATCAGTAAGTCAAGTCTTAGTCAGATATGACTGAGCTACCGTATGACAGTAGACGGTACTACCTGCTTTCTGTCAGCGCCGAATGTTGGGCGGCGCTTACCAAACCCGACACCCCACATTGTGCCAACGGCTTCGGGCGGAAGAGCGCAATTGGGAGGGTACTAGCCTTATCCTGGTGCGAGGAAATGCAACCCAAAGACAAAATAAGTCATGGCAGGGCAGATCAGGCCCTAAGCCTTGGTTGGCAGCTGGTCTAGGATCGAAGCTCCGACAGGCGGACAGTTAGAGCATTGCATTGCTGATCCGGCAGCTTCTGCAGCTTGTCTTGTTCCAGATGTATAGGTGTTAACTTTCCTCTGGAGTGAACTAGGCAGGCCGAGAGAGGGATCATGCTGCATGGGCAACACATGGTTTCTTTATTTTAGCCCAGGCTTTGTGCTATGGAGAGGCAATAACTCCATCCCTGGTCTTAACCGGTCTCGGAATCAAAGCGAGAGGCAACTGTTACGGGTTATAAGTCCTTGTCAGTTGGCGTAGACATGGGGCGCCACGCGTTGCCTCTGACGGTGGGAGACACCTACAGGTGTCACTGATCAGCTACCGCCCGCCTCAAGCTGGGCAGCCCCCGGCCAATTGGGTGCTGATCCGCCACAGCCTGCCTGCTTCAATGGGTGCTTGGGGCTAGGACAAAATCTGAATCGCAGGCTGTAAAACCAATGCACCAGGTACTAATAAAAAGAATAATAGAAACCTCAAGCTACGGCTTGCAACCTGGAACGTGAGAACCATGTGTCCAGGATTTTCCACTGACTTGACAAATATTGACGATGTGAGAAAAACGGCTGTGATTGATGCTGAACTCAATCGTCTTAACATTGATATTGCTGGCCTGCAGGAGACTCGCCTCGCTGAGGAAGGGTCACTCAGGGAAAACAATTACACCTTTTTTTGGAAGGGAAGAGGGCAGGCAGAAAAAAGGCAACACGGTGTGGGCTTTGCAGTGAAGAATTCGCTACTGGGAATGATTGATATCCCAGCTGGAGGTAATGAAAGATTATTATCACTGCGCTTGGCAACCTCTTGTGGATTTGCCACCATTCTCACTGCATATGCACCGACACTCACTTCCTCTGATGATGTGAAGGATACGTTCTATGAGCAGCTAGACTCTGCGATCAAGGCAGTTCCAAAATCCGACTACATTTATATGCTCGGTGATTTCAATGCTCGTGTGGGCAAGGACTCGAGTTCATGGCCAGTGTGCCTTGGAAAATACAACATCGGTCGCATGAATGATAATGGGCAAAGGCTGCTGGAGCATTGCACTAGAAATGACCTATGTATTACAAACTCCTTTTTTAAAACAAAAGAGATGCATAAGGTCACATGGAAACATCCAAGATCCGGCCATTGGCATCAGCTGGACTTCATTATCACACGGAGACAACATCTGAACCATACATCATTAACTCGAAGTTACCACAGTGCTGACTGTGATACAGATCATTCTTTGGTTGTTGCAAGGGTTAGACTGAGACCAAAGAGAATCTACACAGCTAAACACAAGTCTAGCCCCAGGATTAATATTATTAACACTCATGATCCTGGTAAGTGCTTTGAATTTCAACAGCAACTTGAGGACGCTTTCAATGATACATCAGAAAATTGTATAGTAAATGATAAATGGAGTAAACTTAAGGAAACTATTTATAAAACAGCGGTAGGGGTTTACGGCACTGTGGATCATAAGAGGCAGGACTGGTTTGCGGCAAACAGCCAGATACTGCAGCCCTTGATTGATAAAAAGAAGATAGCTCTCTTAAGAAACAAGGAAAGACCAACGCGTAACACTCTGAGTGAGCTGAAGCAAGCGAGGAAGGATGTACAAAAGGCTGCCAGGCAGTGTGCGAATGACTATTGGATCAAGTTATGTGAGTCCATTCAAATCGCAAGTGATAAGGGAAACATCAGAAGCATGTATGAAGGGATAAAGAAAGCCTGTGGTCCAATGATCAAAAGAAGTGCACCGCTGAAAACCTTGACTGGAGAAATCATCACTGATAAGAAACAGCAGATGGATAGATGGGTCGAGCACTATTTAGAGCTTTACTCAAGTGAGACCAAGCTGGCGGATGATGCCCTCAACGCCATAGAGGCCCTGCCAACTCTTGACCACCTGGACACACTTCCCACTATAACAGAAGTTAAGTGTGCTATAAATGAGCTTGCATCTGGCAAGGCTCCAGGTAAGGATGGGATTCCAATAGAGGTGATCAGGAGTGGGCAAGACACCCTCGCTCTACAGATCCACCAGCTAATAGAGCTATGCTGGCGAGAAGGACAAGTCCCACAGGATTTCAAAGATTCAAACATCATAACGCTGTACAAGAACAAGGGAGATCGGAGCGACTGCAACAACTATAGGGGTATCTCACTTCTGTGTATTGTTGGGAAAGTATTTGCCAGAATTGTCCTGCGCAGACTTCAAGTCCTGGGAGATCAAGTCTACCCCGAATCACAGTGCGGCTTCCGTCAGAACCGGTCTACCATTGATATGATATTCTCATTGCGACAGATGCAAGAAAAATGCCGGGAACAAAATCAGCCACTGTTTATTGCCTTCATCGACCTCACAAAGGCATTCGATTTGGTCAGTCGTGAGGGTCTGTTCAAAGCACTAAAGAAGATTGGCTGTCCACCAACTCTTCTGTCCATTGTGGAATCGTTCCACACAGGCATGAAGGGTATAATCAAGTTTGATGGCTCAACTTCAGAAGAGTTTGAAATCAAGAGTGGAGTTAAGCAAGGTTGTGTACTAGCCCCCACCCTCTTTGGGATATACTTTTCACTTCTACTGAAATATGCCTTTCGTGATCAGGATGACGGTATATACATTCACTCACGCTCAGGTGGTGGCCTCTATAATGCTCAGAGATTGAAGGCCAAGACCAAAATTAGCAGGGTACTAATCAGAGAGTTGCTTTTTGCGGATGCTGCTGCAATTACGACCCACTCTGAGGAAGAATTACAACATCTACTATCTGCATTCTCCAATGCTTGTTCTGAATTTGGTTTAACAATTAACAAAAAGAAGACACAGATTATGTCACAAGGTGCACATGGTGTACCATCAATCTTTATTGACGACGCCGAACTGGAGATAGTAGACCATTTTACATATCTAGGATCAGAGGTAAATAGCAAATTATCCCTCGATCAGGAAATCAACATCAGGATTGGCAAGGCAGCAACAACAATGAACATGTTAGCAAAAAGAGTCTGGGAGAACAGGAAGCTTACTGCCAAAACAAAAGTCCTCGTCTACCAAGCCTGTGTCCTTAGTACTCTTCTTTATGGCAGTGAAACATGGACAACTTACTCACGCCAAGAGAAACGTTTAAACAGCTTTCATATGCGGTGTCTGCGAAGAATACTTGGTATTAAGTGGCAAGACAAAATCACAAATACTGAAGTATTGGAAAGATCAGGTTGTGTGACGGTGTATTCCATGCTCAGTCTTCGTAGACTTAGATGGCTAGGACACGTTAGGAGGATGGATGATGGTAGAATACCAAAGGACATCTTTTTTGGTGAATTACAGACGGGTAGGAGATCTCAGGGTCGGCCTCTACTACGATACAAAGATGTGTGTAAGCGGGACATGATTGATACAGGCATTGATAATGCACAATGGGAGCACGTCGCCGCTGAACGTGTTGCATGGAGGGCAACTATCAGAAATGGAATAAAGACAAAAGAGAAAATGATTGCAGATAAAGCACACACACAGCGTGAGAGACGTAAGATGGTGCAAAATGGTGGAAATGACCATGTTTTCATATGCACCTACTGTGGGCAAACATTTGCAGCAAGAATTGGCCTTACCAGCCACACTCGCCACCGCCATGGATCGTAGTTATTGCCATATGACAGTTATTAAGCCTTTTTGAAGCACAATGTACCAAACTATCGTCTGTCAAGACGGAAAGGTGCCAATGAAATTAATCATCAACGTCACTGCATTCGGAATATTCTCATACCGTGCAGCCTACTGACTCTACCTCCAGTCTACTGACTCTACCTCCAGTCTACTGACTCTACCTCCAGTCTACTGACTCTACCTCCAGTCTACTGACTCTACCTCCAGTCTACTGACTCTACCTCCAGCCTACTGACTCTACCTCCAGTCTACTGACTCTACCATGTGTCTACTGACTCTACCATGTGTCTACTGACTCTACCTCCAGTCTACTGACTCTACCTCCAGTCTACTGACTCTACCTCCAGTCTACTGACTCTACCTCCAGGCTACTGACTCTACCTCCAGTCTACTGACTCTACCTCCAGGCTACTGTCTCTACCTCCAGGCTACTGACTCTACCTCCAGGCTACTGACTCTACCTCCAGTCTACTGACTCTACCTCCAGTCTACCGACTCTACCTCCAGTCTACTGACTCTACCATGTGTTTACTGACTCTACCATGTGTCTACTGACTCCACTATCTGTCTACTGTGACTCCACCCGGTGTCTGCTGACCCCACAAGTTATATCACCACATGTTCTAATTCTCGTCTGAATATAGTTGAGTACTTACTTATTCGATCAACCACAGCGACGTCGTTGCCGGGTTCAGATCTTGCACTGGGAGCTCGAAGCTCTACCAACTGGACTGCCACTAGAACTGACACCCTAACATAAGCAGCAGTAGCGTCAGATTTGACCAGAAAGCAACATGTCCAACACACTAGCTACACACACGAGGCCTCCAAGAAATAGTGTACACGTCAGCACCTGAATGCAAGTGTTACCACAAGGAACAGGTGGCAACGAAGAACGCGGAAAAACTCACCTGAAATAGTGAATCCAAGTTAATACTCCGCAGGTCCGTTATTTCCCACCCTGCCGACATCCTGATTAAGGAACAATATTTAGGGCCCCAAACAGGATATAATAGCATAATATTACATAAAAACCACACCTATGTGATTCTGGGATACGTTTGAAAATTAACACTACATGTGCACATTGAGTGGAAATCCCAAGGTAGAAGAGATAACACGGGAATATCGTGCTTGACTGCTGTGCATAAGCAACCTAGCGTGTCTCATGACGTAGTCGGAATAATGATCTAGATATAGGCCTATCGTTTTTTGCTTACACAAGTAGGCTGCAGGCAGTAACAAGGAATGCCCAAATGTCGAGACGGGGGGAAAAGCGCAAGCTGTGAATGCAATCTCTGGTGCGAATAACACGGGCGTCACAGCAAGAGGTGACTATTACTTTGTTGGAAATGTCGCATGCTTGGGAACTATTATCATCTGGGTTTTGTGTGAGATCTATAGATAGCATACATTTGCTCGATCCTGCAGTTTTAAATCATGCTATGTTTACGGTCTGTGGTTTAGGACTAGAAACACAGTTTTACAATCCCTAACCAGCGGATTCGGGGTCAGCTGAATTCCATTTAGGAGCTGACCGCTGTGCATCGATCTTTACAATGGTATGAGGGTCCGTTTAGAAAGCACAGTGCAAACTACCGAATGTAATAAAATTGCTTAGAAGAACACAATGTTGGGTTGAATGCGACGTGCTGTGTGGGATATGCAGCTAACAGAACTATTTACTACTGGGAGCCAAGTTGGCGGAGAGGTTCGCCAGCTTGCTTGCCGGCCCCTCAGTCAGTCACGTGTTCCTATCCTCAGTCATATGTTCCTATCCTCAGTCATACGTTCCTATCCTCAGTCATATGTTCCTATCCTCAGTCACATGTTCCTATCCTCAGTCATGTGTTCCTATCCTCAGTCATGTGTATCTATCCTCAGTCATATGTTCCTATCCTCAGTCACATGTTCCTATCCTCAGTCATGTGTTCCTATCCTCAGTCATATGTTCCTATCCTCAGTCATATGTTCCTATCCTCAGTCATATGTTCCTATCCTCAGTCATGTGTTCCTATCCTCAGTCATATGTTCGTATCCTCAGTCATATGTTCGTATCCTCAGCCATGTGTTCTTATCCTTAGCCATATGTTCGTATCCTCAGTCATGTGTTCGTATTCTCAGTCATATGTTCCTATCCTCAGCCATATGTTCCTATCCTCAGTCATATGTTCCTATCCTCAGTCATATGTTCTTATCCTCAGCCATATGTTCCTATCCTCAGTCATATGTTCCTATCCTCAGTCATATGTTCCTATTCTCAGTCATGTGTTCCTATCCTCAGTCATATGTTCCTATCCACATCGAAGCGGATTGTAACCACAGAAAACAGGCCTTGGGCGAGCAGGTCAGTCCAGCCTGGCATGGATACCTGGACCAGTTGTGGGAAGTCAAGGCGGCGGCCTGAGATTGATCGTATCAGCCAGCGATTGCCATTGGTCTATATAAATAGACATAGATAGTGATCATATCAGCGAGCGATTGCCATTGGTCTATATAAATAGACATAGATAGTGATCATATCAGCGAGCGGTTGCCATTGGTCTATATAAATAGACAGAGATAATGATCATATCACCCAGCAATTGCCGTTAGTCTATATAAATTGATCCAGCAGACCGGATGCGTGTACTAGGGTCCAATTCAGGTGGTTTCTACTGACGGCTGTTGTCATACACCATGTGTCTTTGCTGTCACACACCATGTGTCTTTGTTGTCACACACATTGTGTCTTTGTTGTCACACACTATGTCTTTGTTGTCACTCACTATGTCTGTTGTCACTCACTATGTCTGTTGTCACTCACTATGTCTGTTGTCACTCACTATGTCTTTGTTGTCACTCACTATGTCTTTGTTGTCACTCACTATGTCTTTGTTGTCACTCACTATGTCTTTGTTGTCACTCACTATGTCTTTGTTGTCACACACTATGTCTTTGTTGTCACACACACTGTGTCTTTGTTGTCACACACTATGTCTTTGTTGTCACTCACTATGTCTTTGTTGTCACTCACTATGTCTTTGTTGTCACTCACTATGTCTTTGTTGTCACTCACTATGTCTTTGTTGTCACTCACTATGTCTTTGTTGTCACTCACTATGTCTTTGTTGTCACTCACTATGTCTTGTTGTCACTCACTATGTCTTTGTTGTCACTCACTATGTCTTTGTTGTCACTCACTATGTCTTTGTTGTCACTCACTATGTCTTTGTTGTCACTCACTATGTCTTTGTTGTCACTCACTATGTCTTTGTTGTCACTCACTATGTCTGTTGTCACTCACTATGTCTTTGTTGTCACTCACTATGTCTTTGTTGTCACTCACTATGTCTTTGTTGTCACTCACTATGTCTTTGTTGTCACTCACTATGTCTTTGTTGTCACTCACTATGTCTGTTGTCACTCACTATGTCTGTTGTCACACACTATGTCTGTTGTCACTCACTATGTCTGTTGTCACTCACTATGTCTGTTGTCACTCACTATGTCTGTTGTCACTGACTATGTGTGTTGTCACTCACTATGTGTGTTGTCACTCACTATGTCTGTTGTCACACACTATGTCTGTTGTCACTCACTATGTCTGTTGTCACTCACTATGTCTGTTGTCACTCACTATGTCTGTTGTCACTCACTATGTCTGTTCTCACTCACTATGTGTGTTGTCACTCACTATGTCTGTTGTCACACACTATGTCTGTTGTCACTCACTATGTCTGTTGTCACACACTATGTCTGTTGTCACTCACTATGTCTGTTGTCACTCACTATGTCTGTTGTCACTCACTATGTCTGTTGTCACTCACTATGTCTGTTGTCACTCACTATGTGTGTTGTCACACACTATGTCTGTTGTCACACACTATGTCTGTTGTCACTCACTATGTCTGTTGTCACTCACTATGTCTGTTGTCACTCACTATGTCTGTTGTCACTCACTATGTCTGTTGTCACTCACTATGTGTGTTGTCACAAACTATGTCTGTTGTCACACACTATTTCTGTTGTCACTCACTATGTCTGTTGTCACTCACTATGTCTGTTGTCACACACTATGTCTTTGTTGTCACACACTATGTCTTTGTTGTCACTCACTATGTCTTTGTTGTCACTCACTATGTCTGTTGTCACTCACTATGTCTGTTGTCACTCACTATGTCTGTTGTCACACACTATGTCTTTGTTGTCACTCACTATGTCTTTGTTGTCACTCACTATGTCTGTTGTCACTCACTATGTCTGTTGTCACTCACTATGTCTTTGTTGTCACTCACTATGTCTGTTGTCACTCACTATGTCTGTTGTCACTCACTATGTCTTTGTTGTCACTCACTATGTCTGTTGTCACTCACTATGTCTGTTGTCACTCACTATGTCTTTGGTGTCACTCACTATGTCTGTTGTCACTCACTATGTCTGTTGTCACTCACTATGTCTTTGTTGTCACACACTGTGTCTTTGTTGTCACTCACTATGTCTGTTGTCACTCACTATGTCTGTTGTCACTCACTATGTCTGTTGTCACTCACTATGTCTGTTGTCACTCACTATGTCTGTTGTCACACACTATGTCTTTGTTGTCAAACACTGTGTCTTTGTTGTCACTCACTATGTCTGTTGTCACTCACTATGTCTGTTGTCACTCACTATGTCTGTTGTCACTCACTATGTCTGTTGTCACTCACTATGTCTTTGTTGTCACTCAGTATGTCTTTGTTGTCACACACTATGTCTTTGTTGTCACTCACTATGTCTGTTGTCACTCACTATGTCTGTTGTCACTCACTATGTCTGTTGTCACTCACTATGTCTTTGTTGTCACACACTATGTCTTTGTTGTCACACACTATGTCTTTGTTGTCACTCACTATGTCTGTTGTCACTCACCATGTCTGTTGTCACTCACCATGTCTGTTGTCACTCAGTATGTCTTTGTTGTCACACACTATGTCTTTGTTGTCACTCACTATGTCTGTTGTCACAAACTATGTCTGTTGTCACTCACTATGTCTGTTGTCACACACTATGTCTGTTGTCACTCACTATGTCTGTTGTCACTCACTATGTCTTTGTTGTCACACACTATGTCTTTGTTGTCACTCACTGTGTCTGTTGTCACTCACTATGTCTGTTGTCACTCACTATGTCTGTTGTCACTCACTATGTCTGTTGTCACTCACTATGTCTTTGTTGTCACTCACTATGTCTTTGCTGTCACTCACTATGTCTTTGTTGTCACTCACTGTGTCTGTTGTCACACACTATGTCTTTGTTGTCACTCACTGTGTCTGTTGTCACTCACTATGTCTGTTGTCACTCACTATGTCTTTGTTGTCACTCACCATGTCTTTGTTGTCACTCACCATGTCTGTTGTCACTCACCATGTCTGTTGTCACTCACCATGTCTGTTGTCACTCACCATGTCTGTTGTCACTCACCATGTCTGTTGTCACTCACTATGTCTGTTGTCACACACTATGTCTTTGTTGTCACTCACTGTGTCTGTTGTCACTCACTATGTCTGTTGTCACTCACTATGTCTTTGTTGTCACTCACTATGTCTGTTGTCACTCACTATGTCTGTTGTCACTCACTATGTCTTTGTTGTCACTCACCATGTCTGTTGTCACTCACCATGTCTGTTGTCACTCACCATGTCTGTTGTCACTCACTATGTCTGTTGTCACTCACTATGTCTGTTGTCACTCACTATGTCTGTTGTCATAGAGCCCTTCACAGGGTGTCGGATACGCAGGCCTGGTTGTGCACCCACATTCACATTCAGAGACACATCTTCTGTTGCCTGCTGCTGCTACTTGTGCTGTTGTTGCTGTTGTTGTTGTTGGTGTTGTTGTTGTTGCCGCTCCTCTTCCTTCTCCTTATTCATCACCCTCTGCCTTCTCCTGCTCAGGCAAAATGTTTGTAAGCACAGGTGACACAGTCTCCTTCTTCTTCAGCGTTCCTAGCCATTGAGGTTCTTTGCTGCAGATACAATCCGTCTCCATTCGTCCCTCTGGTGGACCTTCTCTTGCCAGTCGTTGATTCCAAGTGCTTGTAGGTCTGTACATGTATTATTATCTCTCCACCGTCTTCTTGGTCTACCTCGGGGTCTACGGTCATTTATTTCCTGAGTGTAAGCATAAATATCTTTGTTACTTCTTCTTTTCCACTCTCCACTTTGTGTATCCCTAATGGGTCCAAAGATGCGTCTTAAAACTTTGTTCTCAAAGGTTTGTAGCAAGGCTTCGTCTCCTTTCGTTGTACTCCAGGTTTCAGAGCCATACAGCACAACTGGTCTGCTCAGTGTTTTGTATATTGTGATCTTGGTGTTGCGAGATAGCGCCTTTGATTTTAGTAGATGTTGTAGTGCATAGTATATCTTATTTCCAAAATTGATTCTAGTTTGTATTTCTTCCCTTATGATGTTGGAGCAGTTGAAGATTGTACCCAGGTATTTGTATGTTTCCGTTCTTTTAATGGTCATATTATCTATTTGTATGTGGCCAGAGTTTTTAGCCATTCCTTCTCTTGAAATTACCATATATTCGGTCTTATCTTGGTTTATAACCAGAACCATCTGTTGGGCTTTTCCCTTTAAGTGAGTCAATATTTCCAATGTCTTTTGTTCATTTTCCCCTATAATATCTATATCATCTGCATAACCAAGCAGCTTGGGTGTTCCTCCAATATCAAATTCCTCCATTACAACTTTCTCTAGAGCCAGATTGAAGAGTAGCGGCGATAGTGCATCACCCTGTTTCAAGCCAGATGTTATTTGGAAAGGGTCTGATTTCCTGCCTTTATATGTTACTATATTATAAGTATCTTCCATGCATAGTCTGGTCATGTTGTTTAACTTCTTTGGTATTCCAAATTCCCGCATAGCATTCCACAGGTGACACAGTGCAGTTCCTAAATAGCGAGACACCCTCCACCATCACCCCCCCCCCCCCCCTTTACAGTTACCATGTTGGTGTCGAAAGAGGCACATGAAGTTCCAATACGGGGTGGGAAGGGGGGGGGGGGAAGTTGTATCGAGAGTAATAACAGTAACATGAAGAACCACACACACACACAAACACACACACACACACACACACACACACACACACACACACACACACACACACACCCACCCACACACACACACACGCACACAAATAACAAAGATGGATCAATGAAGGCGAAATTTTACATGAATTTCCAAATAACTATGGGAAATCAAAGAAATGGAAATATCACAATTGTGATGGGTGACTTAAGTGCTAAGATAGGATAACACGGGCTTCCAAGAGATCGTGAGGAAACGCGGACATTGGATAATGAATGAAAATTAAGAACTATTCACTAATGTCTGGGCAATGAATCATTACGTCACAGTTTAATTTTATTTATCAGACAATGATTTTCTGCATATGCGCCTCTAAAAAGTCTGACGTCGTGTTTAGATCTAAGCTTCTCGTTGATAAAAAGTCTGACGTCGTGTTTAGATCTAAACTTCTCCTTGATACACATGTGGGCAATTAGGTTTCAAATTTTCTGATCCAGTAAAGATCAGGTTACTTTATATATTCTTTTATGTGGGAAAATACATCCGCACACAAAATGCTCTTCACTGTCCCATTTGAAAGGTGGCAGAGGCAGCATTTACGACAAACCAACAGCAACAGAGGCATACAGAAGCATACATGCTTAAGGCCGCTACCAGAATACTAACACAACAGTCCACCACTAAAATTACAGTTCATCGTCGACGAAAGAGGCAGTCACTACAAAACCAGCTGTTGCACACACATTACTATATAAGGCGGCCACCCCCCGGGCAACAGCTGTGAGAGGCTGGCTAAACCAGGCATGGGTATCCGATTTGGTGTCAAACCAAGAGGTAAACTAGGGTATGCCTACCCAGCATGTGAAGACAGGATTCGGCAGACTGCGCGGAAGAAATCATTCCTGATTCAACGGACAAGACGGCGTTTACCTGCAAAGCGTTGTGGAACGTAATGAGCACGGCAAGGCACGTAGAGCGCCCTGGTCATCCACTGCACCTGTATTCGTCTCCAATCGTCTCGACTTGTCTTGCCACTGGACTCAGATGGACTCAGGCGAGAGAGTGAGGTCGAAGAATTGCGCAACTCTTCCTCACTTTAATCCAAGTCATCGCGCAAGTCATTCTTCATCCAACGTCACATATCACCTTCAAGCCCTGTGTAGTCGCAGACCTGCACACAGGCGGCTCAGGCCATATGGTCGTCTTCTACTGACCGGAGCAGCAGTGGGATTCGGCAGCCCCCTGAGCGACTGAGCAGCCCTCTATAGGAACACACTGCTCACCTCCGTAGCATGAGGAAGGGGCTAGAAAAGGTGCCCTAAACATTGTCTGCTTCATCACTACCTAACCAGCTAGCCGCGGTTGGTGGGTACCCTAAACTGCGGTCGGCATACAAAGAAAGATAAAACAAGCAAAGCTAAAAGAGTAAACCATATTCCCTTAACAATTGGAACTTGGAATGTACGCACCCTACTTGACAGAGACGGCGCGTCGGGTCCAGAGAGACGAACAGCACTGATTGGGAGAGAGCTCGGCAGGTACAACATCGACATTGCAGCCTTGAGCGAGACACGACTTGCAGAAGAAGGCCAAATCTGTGAAATTGGTGCCGGCTACACATTTTTCTGGAGTGGAAGGAAAAGCGAGGAAAGACGCCAATCCGGTGTGGGATTTGCCATTAAGTCGGCCCTGGTCGGCAAATTAGCTGGATTTCCAAAGGCTGTAAACGACAGGCGCATGACCATGAAGTTGCCTCTGCTGAATGGAAGGAAGCACGCAACCATTGTGAGTGTCTACGCACCAACTATGACCAATGAAGATGATGTCAAGAATAAGTTCTATGAGGACCTGCACAATGTATTAACATCTGTTCCCAAAGGAGACAAACTTATACTCCTTGGGGATTTCAATGCCAGAGTAGGCACGGACACCACCTCTTGGAGTGGCATTATTGGAAAGCATGGAGTCGGAAATTGTAACAGCAATGGACTCCGCCTCCTTCAGACATGTGCCGAACATGATCTCCTGATTACGAACACAATTTTCCGTCTCCCCATGAGAAATAGGACATCGTGGATGCACCCTCGCTCGAAACACTGGCACCTCATTGACTATGTCATCGTCAGGAGGAGTGACAGACAAGACGTTCGAGTGACAAAATCCATGTGTGGTGCCGAATGTTGGACAGACCATCGTCTCATTGTCTCGAAAATGAACATCCACATCAGGCCACCACGGCGTCCTCAAGGGGCGAAAATGCAAACAAAGCTAAATGTCACCCGCCTAAACAGCAAGAAAACGCAGCAGTCGTTTGAAAATATGCTGGAAGACCGCCTCAAGCCCAATGCTGAAGCTAAACAGGATACAGAAACATAATGGAGAGCCCTAAAGGACACGATTTACAACACTGCTATGGAAATCCTGGGTCCAGCCCCCCGAAAGCATAAAGACTGGTTTGATGAAAATTCCGAAGACATCAACCAATTGCTGGCCGAGAAACATCTTCTCCTCAAGGCACATTTGAATGACCCAAAGTCAACATCAAAAAAAGATGCTTTCAAGAACATTCAGAGAGTAGTGCAGCAGAAACTTCGGCACATGCGGGACTCCTGGCTGAGCAGCAAAGCTGATGAAATTCAGGGCTTTGCTGACAGACACGATATGAAAAACTTCTACGACTCACTGAAAGCGGTCTATGGTCCTTCATCACCAGGCATAGTTCCCCTCCTCAGTGCAGACGGGGGAACATTGGTCACCGATAAGAAAGAAATCCTCCAACGCTGGGCAGAGCATTTCAGCAAAATCTTAAATGCAACTTCCTTCTTCGATGATGAAACCATCAATTGCCTTCCTCAAGTTACCACCAATGAGACTCTTGATGACCTGCCAACCATAGTGGAAATAAACAAAGCCATCCAGCAACTCTCCAGCGGCAAGGCACCTGGTCCTGACTCCATCCCAGCAGAGATATACAAGGCAGGTGGGCCGGTCCTAACAGAGCAGCTTCACCAAGTCTTCACAAACATATGGATGAACGAGACCATGCCACAAGATTTTAAGGACGCGTCAATAGTCCACCTTTACAAACGTAAAGGAAACCGCCAATCCTGTGACAACCACCGAGGCATCTCCTTGCTTTCAATTGCAGGGAAGATACTCGCCAGAATTCTTCTCAACCGCCTCACAGCCCATCTCGATCAAGGTCTTCTTCCTGAGAGTCAATGTGGCTTTAGAAAAGAACGTGGAACTGTTGACATGATTTTCGCTGCAAGGCAGCTGCAAGAGAAATGTCAGGAACAGAACTGCGAAATGTTCTCCACTTTCATTGACCTTACCAAGGCTTTTGATACAGTCAGCAGAGAAGGACTGTGGAAGATTATGGCAAAATATGGCTGTCCACGAAAGTTTGTCCAAATAGTGCGGCTATTTCATGACGGCATGCAGGCAAGAGTACAGGAAAATGGTGAGCTGTCTGAACCCTTTCCTGTCACCAATGGAGTGAAGCAAGGATGTGTCCTGGCACCAACACTGTTCAGCCTCATGTTTTCAGCCATGTTGATGAATGCCTTCGAGAACGACGACATTGGAATAGACATCAACTACCGTATGGATGGAAAGTTATTCAATCTCAGAAGGCTGAAAGCTAAAACCAAAATTAACAGCGGCACCGTCAGAGAGCTCCTGTTTGCTGATGATTGCGCTCTATACGCCAACTCAGAGGCGGACATGCAACATAATGTTTCAGCTTTCTCACATGCCTGTGCCAACTTTGGGCTCAATATCAACTTAGGAGAAGACTGTAGTTATGTACCAGCCAGCTCCAGGGAATAATCACACTGTGCCGAATATCAAAGTGAATGATCATAGACTAAGTGTTGTGGACAAATTTACCTATCTTGGCAGCACCCTGTCACAAGCTGCCACAATCGATGACGAAGTGAATGCAAGAATCTCCAAGGCCAGTGCAGCCTTTGGCAGACTGTACAAGAATGTATGGGACAGAACTGGAATAAGCCTGCAAAACAAAGCTAAAAGTCTACAAAGCAGTTGTATTATCCACACTGCTATATGCTTGTGAAACCTGGACTGTTTATCAGCGACACGCTAGGAAATTAAACCACTTCCACACAGTCTGCCTAAGGAAGCTACTGAAGATTAAATGGCAAGACAAGATTCCAGACACTGAAGTCCTAGAAAGAGCATCCATGCCCAGTATTCCACACTCTACTGATGAAGAATCAGATTCGCTGGGCTGGTCACTTGACTCGCATGCCAGATCACAGGCTCCCTAAACGAATTTTTTACAGCGAACTGCGTTGTGGTAAACGCTCCCAAGGTGGCCAGAGGAAACGTTTTAAAGACACTCTGAAAATTTCACTGAATGCTTTTGGAATTCATCATGACACCTGGGAGGCTGCAGCCAGAGACCGAAATTCGTGGCGTGCATCATTGCGCAAAGGTGCAGTCATATGTGAGGCAACCAGGACTGCAAGAGCTGTGAAGAAAAGGCAGGACAGAAAAACCACTGCAGGAAATCCTCCTCCAGAGACGGCAAGCATTCTTTGTCCACATTGTCAAAGAACATTTCGAGCCAAAATAGGCCTTATCAGCCATCTTAGAACCCACGGCTCCACACCTTCAACCCCACTGGATGAAATGAATGGTCATCATCATTCTTGATGGACAAACAACACAACACTATATAAGGTAAAAGCAGCTAGCTCAACAACTTACCGGCCGCCATTGTTCTGAACATGCAGTTCACGCAAAAAACAAATGCGGACAGATGTAAATGCATTCTATACGAAATCCACAGCTTTCAGTTTCGCTCTACACACTTAACTCAATAGCTGGGCGACGGAATCATGTACTAACAGTCTCACATAAGAAATAAAACCATAGCCAGAAAAAAAAAAAAAAAAAACCAAACAAACAAACAAACAAACAAACAAACAAAGAAACAAACAAACCCAAAGGTCTTAACAGCTCAAAAGCCTATTCGCCATTTTGGACCTGAAGTTAAGAAACTGATAAAGACGGCTATATAATTTACCCAGAAGGAGAGGCAGAAGAAATAAAGTCTCAGAGACATTTACAGCGCCACAAGAAAGATAGTTTGAAAAGATATTCAATTAAACTGACTAATCACAAATAAAAATGAGACAATTCTCACCACAAGATAGCTCAATTAAACAGACAGCTTGAATACTCTTAGGAACTCCTGAAACGATCAATCCCAGAAGACCCTCCAGATATCCATCCTGCAGAAGTGGAGCTGCATCATCCGTGGGAAACCATCTAAAGAGGTTAGTAAAGCTATCACATTTCTGAGGGATGGGAAAGAAACTTCTTCTTCTTCTTCTTCTTCTTCTTCTTCTTCTTCTTCTTCTTCTTCTTCTTCTTCTTCTTCTTCAGCGTTCCGAGCCATTGAGGTTCTTTGCTGCAGATACAATCCGTCTCCATTCGTCTCTCTGGTTGACCCTCTCTTGCCAGTCGTTGATTCCAAGTGCTTGTAGGTCTGTATATATATTCTCTCTCCACCGTCTTCTTGGTCTACCTCGGGGTCTACGGTCATTTATTTCCTGAGTGTAAGCGAGTTTTGTTTCCCTATTATCTTCCATTCTTTCTATATGCTTTCCTAATGGGTCCAAAGATGCGTCTTAAAATTTTGTTCTCAAAGGTTTGTAGCAAGGCTTCGTCTCCTTTCGTTGTACTCCAGGTTTAAGAAAGAAACGGTAATGCGATAACTAACTAGATATTCTTTGGGGGTCTTCTTTACAGTCTTATGTTTTAATACCATCTTCCCAAAAACTTAACCATGATGTCTATGGCAGTCTGTCTCAGGCTTAATGTGTTGATTGTTTTTTTGGTTGCTTCTTCTAAATTGCTTCAGAATCTCTCTGAAGTCAGTATGTAAATAATGTGATAGTTCACTGTATCCCCAGGGTTTTCCAAGCCCACAACCGCAGAGAACGGTGTTTGAACCACGCGTTAGTTAGTCTTTCCTCTTGAACCTAAGGCGGCGCATAGGGCAGAAGTCCTGTCTCTCCATGCCTGGCGGTTCGCTGCTACCTGTTGTAGATCTTGGATATTTACTTGGCCGTTGAATGAGCCTTCTCTAATGATGGTTCTACGCAGGGTCTCTCTTGGTCTTCCCCGTTTTCTTTTCCCTACCGGTGACCATATGAGGGCTTGGTAGGGGAGTCTTGTCTTGTCCATTCTGAGTACATGGCCGATGTAGTTCCAACGGCGTCTTCTTATGAAATTTGATACTGTATCTTGCTTAGTCTCTTGTCTTATTTGCGAATTGGTTCTGAAGTCTGTCCAGTGGATGTTTAGAAGTCTTCTAAGACATTTGTTCTCAAAATTGTCTAATTTTTTTATCTAAAGCTACCGTTGATTTCCAACTTTCACATCCATACGTTAACACTGGAATCACACAAGAGTTGAAGATTTTAAGTTTTGTGTGTTTGCTGAGTGTCTTTGACTTCCAGATGTTTGACAGTTTATTGAAGGCACTAGATGCCAGTGCGATTCTAGATGATATTTCTGGTGTTGAGTCCCCTGTAGATGACATTTTGCTTCCTAGATATGTGAAGCTGTTGACTTTTTCAAGAACGTAGCTGTTCAATTTGGTGTCATCTGAACTGTTGGTAAGATCAATAGTCTTTGTTTTTGTGGTGTTAATTTGGAGACCAATTTGCCCTGAAACATTTTGGAGGTGGTTTATTTTCTCTTGGGCATCCGGGTGTGTTGAACTCAAAAGCACTATGTCGTCGGCAAAGTCCAGGTCTTCTAGAATTTTGTCAACCCAATGGATACCCATATTTGTGTTGTTTGTGCATTTGCTCATGACCCAATCGATAGCTATTCCAAAAAAGCATCGGTGATAAGACACAACCCTGTTTCACTCCTGTTTCGACTGAGAACCAGTCAGAGTTGCCTGTTTCTGTTCTTACGCAGCAACGTGTCTCTTTGTAGAAAGATTTTATGACGTTGGTATATTTGGTAGGAAAACCATAGATGTTAAGTAGATTCCAAAGTGAAGGACGGTGGATGCTGTCGAAGGCTTTTTGAAAGTCGACAAAGTTGGTGATTAATTTCGACTGGAATTCTACGGAGTCTTCAATGATTATTCTGAGGGTGAAAATGTGGTCTATGCATGACCGTTTTGGTCTGAAGCCTGCTTGTTCTTCTCTGAGCCTTTCATCTATCGCCTTTTTCAATCTCTCAAGTAACATGCTACAAAAAAGTTTTCCTGGTACTGATAATAGAGTGATACCACGCCAATTATTGCAATCAGACATATCGCCCTTTTTATTACGCGTTATCAATGATTATATCAGACGAGTCTGTCCACGCTTGTAATCTGTCACGTCAACCATTACTTTCACATCTGTCACGGCGACCTGTCACGTCAACCATTACTTTCACCTCGGTCACGGCGACCTGTCACGTCAACCATTACTTTCACCTCGGCCACGGCAACCTGTCACATCAATCATTACTTTCACCTCGGCCAGACGACCTGTCACGCCGATCCTGGTGTGTACTGTTTTGTATTAATGTTATTTTGGAAAGTTTTGCACTGGCCTCAAGGCATGCCTAACCCATTATAACATACATCAATATCTTCTTCTTTGCTGACCCAGATATTAGTTTCTGCTCGAGAACGTGGTTCCCAAATATGCCTCCGGCCTGACATAGGCGAACATGCCAGAAAGACAACAGAAGACACACCTAAAGAAAAAGTCTTTCTCAATGTCATTTTTGCAATATTATTAAGAACATTAAACCACATAATAATGTGTCGGAGAGGGAACAAACACAGACAATCATAACTTAGAAAAGGAAATAACTAAGAAAACTAGTAGTAACAGCCTCAAATATTAAAAGGTCGATTAACAAACACATAATAATTAAGCAAGGGAATATAACGAAGCAGGACTAACGAGATCTATTGGTTGAATATAAACAAGCTTTATTTCATATTGATGGCCACTACATGATATTATCACAATTCCGTACCGATGGCGACTTCTCTTTCCTAGTCCCAGATGTTGACTGCCTCCTAACAACAAACTACGTCACGACTTGAGCATCTTTCTTCCCATTCCATCCTGATGCTCAAGCGTGCTGTAGCTTTGCCCACCTAACATACACCCTCTGCTACACCTTCCTATGTTTCAGAAAGACTTTTTCCCTTTAAAAAGTCTTTACTCCCAATCCCCCTATTCTATTCCCTCTCTTTCCTTACCTCCCATAACTCCTCTAATCTTCCCCAAACCAACTTTATTTTAAGTAAAACAATCTATTCGTAACTCTTTCCCCTGCCACATAGTAAACGACTATGAACTCTTCAAACATAACACATATTATTTACATCTCTCAACTTTATACAATACATCATAATACATATGGTTACCTTTTTGAAATAAACACTCCTTCTTCTCTTCATAAGCAATCCGCTTAAAATTTCAAACACTGTACTCTTCTTATACCAACTCCCTATTGTCATCCCCAACATTACTTACTAATTCTCTACTTTCAATCAACCTGAGAACACTCGCACATGATAGAAAGACAAAGAATCGGTGCGCACCGGAGATTCAAAGAAGTAGAACTCTTCCACACAAAAACCGCACTCACCTAAACCACACACTCCTTTACCCCCCTATGTCATTTGAGACTTTATGTAATAAAGTCTAAAACAATTATATCTTCTACAGTTCCCTTATACCACTTATTATGGTAACAGTTTACGCTGCTATCTACAGCATCCAATACCAACCATCAAAAATATTATTCACTCCCAAGTGTCTATATATTACAGACACTACTAATTTTATAGCTCTGAACCTTACCTCAACCTCGCATTGTAATGTCAACCACAAAACACATCCCGAGGACACAATTAAAAAGGTCCATCATCCCTTAAGACCTGTCCCAATACACATCACCTCACATAATAATCTCTTTTAATCTTGCCGAAATTTTCAGCGACCCCTTACTGTCCATTTATTATGGGCATATCTACTAAAACCTCCACTTATGCCGTTATCAACAGCAACAATATACTACCCCTGAACTCATGTGTGTGATTGCTTGCAACCAACTTTATTCTATCTCAGTCCATATATCACGGACCCTCAAAAACCCCATGTCATTATGTCTCCACAATGTTCATTTCTCACACTTACAACCCTTTACTATTGTACTGCTATCCACAGTGTCTAATCAAACATGGATTCAATTCATGTTTTACTATTTGTCTGGGGTAACACGTTACCCACTTCTTCTTCTATAAGCCAGCAATCTCGTGTCTCTTATGAAAGTACACCACGGCTCTTCTGACCCCATGGAAACTATGTTCTAAACTTTCCCCTCATTTACCCCACTGCTATATTCATTAATCTTTTCTTCCCCCATATGGCTTCCAATCCATATATTTCCAATCAATGCTCACTTAAATTCCCCATAACCATTTTACTTGTGTAGTAATCCCCGTCGTATGTTTCCAACACTTCATAGCCATATCAACCTCTCTACGCTGATTATCACAGCAATATAATATACCCATGAACTATTATTCACAAAGATGATGTGTCTCTCTACTAGCTCTCAGTAGTTTTATTACTCTTTTCTGAACGAAGGGTCCTAATTAAAGCCCCATGTATTGTCTTTATTCTAGACAAAACCATGTAAATTAAACATAACTTAATTAACTACTATTTAACATACAAAACAGCGAAATAAAATCACAACAGAATATCATACCCCCCCCCCCCCCCCCCCAAGTTTTTATAACATCATTTATGTTTCCCCTCATATCAATTAAAGGTATTAACTCATTCAAAGAAAAACATATATTAAAATAATACAACATACATCCTAATCTATTTTTACCTAATACTACTGGTCTCTTTTACGGACCAATAGTTTGTACGCAAAAGTCTAAGAACACAATAATCCTATTCTAAAATCAAATAATACAATCATTTTACAGGACCAAATCAAGCAAAAAACATATTTATATATGAGGCATTGAAAGCTCAATTTCAATAAAAACAACTGTCTTCTCGCTAAAGAGAAGGTTTTCAAAAAAAATAATTCACATAGAATTAACTACTTAAAGTGACCAAACAACATTGGCCTCCTATACGAACCAATGTAACAACATTCCAAGTCATGCTTATTTTGTTATAAAACAAAACAACTCAATGCCAAGCATTAATGCCAAAATACGTATATATATATATATATATATATATATATATATATATATATATATATATATATATATATATATATATATATATATATATATATATATATATATATATCTGCTATCTACAGACTATTCTCATAATTTAGAACAATATCTGTTCTCTCAATAAAAGTCACTAATTAATAAATGACCGTACTTTTTCTAGAAGTCAATCATTGATTCTCTCCCCTCACAATATTCTATCTTTTACCAGACTAACTCCTAACACATCACAATATCTGGAATATCAGCCTAACCAACCGCTGTAAACTGCAGCTCAAATCACTTCACTTACTACTATTGTGGCGGCTATCCCAGCATACTACAACTCATCTCTCTACTAAAGGAAACCGTACCTCGACACACTAATTGTTTCCCTTGGATTTGTTCCAAGTATTACTACAACTACTTAATTATTACCGTTAACTACGGTATCTCCACCCTCCTACGTCCAACAAAACTTTGTCTATTTGCTATAGACCTCTCACCAATACAACTAATTCTACTTTTAAGTTTCTCGTCTACCCGACGCAATTAATATTTCATTCTCCTGCATCAGTACTTTCAACGTCTCACCACAACTACTCTAAACTATCCTCAAGCCTCTCCTAGCGATGATACTAGTCACACTTATCGGAACACGTTCTCCAACATTCATTTAACTAATCTTATTTACCTCCGTATCTTTCACTGCTCTTCCTATTTATCGGGATTCTTCCAGAACATCAACCCACGCCACTTATAACTGACAGCAGACCTCACTTTTCTCATTTCTCAGTATTAATCATTCATGCTTCGACATGTCCCTATCAACAATACTAAACATGTTTTATGAAACGTCATTCAGAATGTTAACTCTCATTCCGTCAACCTGTCATACAACTTCCATAATTTCCGTCCAACGTCAGATATTCTAACGAAAAGACATCACATTTCTCTAATCATGTTCTATCTACCTCTCAATTTTCGCATACTCTATGTTCCACGTTTTATCAACGTCACTTATCAACCACTCTTCGCATATTCACACGGACAGTGATACACAACCTCGCTCTCATCTCACGACTACTCTCGGATCTCGACAACCTAACGTGTCTATACTATTACTTCAAAAAAAAAAACAATTTAGACGCCAATTCAACATTCCAGCAATCACTCACCACAATCTAAGCGTATCGATCTCCTCCACACACATTGACACAAGATATATCAACCGCGCAACTATTATATTTTATCTATGTACTTCACTTAGACGACGTCTCCAAACCTCACTCCTACTTCATCGCGACGAACACCTGTTTATCTACACTTATACTCACGCACGGACTAAACGCCTCGTACATATATTATCTCTCGCAAACTATATCTCTTTTACACACTAACCAGCACTATCAACGATCTCTCAAAACAAACCTCATTCCGCTGAGCCACTAACCTCGCAACTATCATTCTATACTTCTCCACACAACAACTTTCTCAGATTTAATCAGCTCTTCTTTCTCCACAAGCATGACGTAACTCGTATTCTTCAAGCATCAACTTCTACAGTCTTTTACTCTTAATATTCTCGCGTTCAACTCAATTTCTCCTCAATCTATATCTCCTCATCAGACACTCTCGGTTCACCTGTCAACAATACTATACTTACTTTTCAAACCACCAAGCGAAACTATCTCAGACATCACGTCATAGCTTTGAGTCGAACCATTTCTAGTACGAACATTCATACTTAGTTTATCTCTCTCTCTACTAATTCTGTGCTGAATCTACTCTACTTTAATCACACCAGTTATACATCACTCAACGTGATTAACTCTCTGTATCTATCCATTCCGGACAAAGGACTATTTTTACCTTGTTTACTCTCCCTACACCGCAATCAAACACAAGATATCCTGTATTACGTATCCACGTAGAATATCATTTTTCGTGACTCTCTATCCTCAACAACACTATTGACTACCCCTGTACCATGTGATGCTACACCAAACAAAATTCATCTGTCTATTTTAGACAGCCCATGTGTATTTGCTCAAACCGCAATTCCTCTCATAAGCCAAAACAATGCCATATGTCCTTCGTCACCCGAAGAATTTTAACAGTTATAGAGTGTATCTAAGTTAAATATATCATTGTCTCTCAGTACATTAGTACGTCTTTCTTTTATTATGTCATCTTCACTATCTGTTGTTAACCTGTTGTTAAAGTACTCAGGTCTTAAGGTCATATATTCTTCTATTTTTCTTAAGTCACTTTCTGTCGTTGAGTAAATTTCCGCTATCTGTCTATTATTATTCTTCTTCTTAAATGCTTTCTTTCTATTTCCTTTATTTGCGTCGGTCTGCTCACTGTTTCCTGTATACCTTACGTAACGTTTGTACTTCCCCATCTCGTCTTCAGATGACACACTGATAATAGTTCCTTCATCAGACTCATAATAATTTACTGCAGACACGTCGACCCTATTCCCATAGTCAGCTTTAGAACGTGTGACTTTCTTTCTCTTTCTTGGTATTCGTCTCTTAGCCTTCCCTACTTTCTTGTCATATAAACTGGTATCTAGTTCTAAAGAGTCACCACCTAAAACTCTGTCCGTCTGTCCACCAGCAAGCTACACCGTATGAGGAAACATCACGCTTCGAGTCAGGATCTGTTCGTAGTGCAATTCTCTCATTCTCCGAATCATCAGTATCTATAGTTGTTTCAGCATCACGGTATTTACTATAATATGCGGCGGTAGAAATATCTTCTCCATAACCTGAACTCTCACACTAATATTTCTACACCATTTAGGGATTAAGTCTATACCTGAGGAACTTGACATGGCAGTACCTCTATTAACTATCATACTACTATTTCTTTCTTCAATACTTTTCCTCTTTGGTTTCCTTTCGTCTTTGGTTCTCGTCTGTCTATCTTTCTTAACTTCAATTGTGTCTTCTTTTTCTAATTTCACCTGAGGTGGTTCCGCAATTTCCACCGTCTTAATAGTTTGCGTTCCCTTTTCTATTTTCTTAATTGACTGTACCTGGGTTGTCTTCTCTACAGTATCCATATGTGTCTGCGTACTATCATTTATCGTATTACTTGTCTGCGTCTGTGTCTCTCGGTCTATTCTCTTTATTAACACCGTCGTTTTCTTTTCCTGTTCAATCCTAATATTGGCAAGTACTTTAGGAGTCGTTGAATTCTTATCTTTGTGTTCTACTCTGTCCTTCGATCCTGACTTCAAATATTGTCTTTGTCTTTTTTCAAACCAGTCGTTACGTCTTTTTCTAGCGGTTGCACTGTGAGAGGGCCAGCCCCATGATTTCTTTGAAAGGTTTCTCTCACGCCCATTTTTGTATTTATAACAGCTATACCAGTCCGACCTTTCACCATTATGTTTGTTCTCACTGTCTTTTACTCTATATACATCAGGCCTTGGTTCGTCATAACCATATTGTCTTCTGTCTTTATTAAGCAATGGCTGTCTCCTGTTATTCTTTCCTACTCCATTACAGTCTACCATAAATCTATAAGGGTCTTGTCTAGTCGTTCTGTTCTGCAACGTTTCTACAAAATTTTCTACTTCATTAACTGCCACTTTTAACTCTCCTAACCATGTACTGATACGTTGTAATTCTACATGTAGGTAATTCATATTAACTTCTTTGTAATTTCTATCAAGTTTGAAACAATATTCCTACTTCTTCCTCTGCATATTCCTTGGTACCTGAAAAAAAAAACTCGAAGTCTTGAGCCTAGCTGAAATTATGCCTGTTTCTCCACTGTACTGTGATGGGTCTGCCTGTTGCCATCTCCTGTTGTTTCCTTTGCTATGCTGAAATATTTCTATATATAGCAATAAAATCAATTTCACATTTATAACTATCTAATTTAAAGACATGACCGTTGTTACTTCACACAGTAAGAATTGTTCAATCAGTCAATAGTACTTAAAATGATATTTAAGGTTTACAATTTACCCTAATCTCTGCTCCTGATTCACGAAAGACGGATTCCTCTATGTTCGCTGTCAGGTAGAATTCACACGCCAGGAGTCTGCGTTAGTTGAAATGCTACTCAAACCGATCACGTACTTCAGGTAGTTAGGGAGTTTCTTCTTCCAACGTCTCAGTAACTTCAACCCCTGGTTGGGTCCCTACCAGATTTCTGGCTTCTTTTCACCCTATACAGGGCACATCAAAGCGACGTCTTGAGAACTTCACTAAAGCGATAATTTGGGTCCCCTCTTCAGTAGGTCGGCAGCCCAGTCTGCCCCTCCCACTTCCGAGAGTCCCCTGACGATATCGCTGCTGTTGATGACCTTTTCATTTCTTCAAATGAGTGATTGACTTGTTTCTTCAAACTCTCAAAAGGTCACGATTTAACGGTTTTCAGTTCGCTCCAGACAATTTTGATGCGAAGTAGATAACTGCTACTTAATTCGATTTGTCTTGAAGTTTCTTTTTCCTGAGCCTCTTATTTCAAAGGATCCAGAAAAAACGTGCTGGTTTTTCTCACTCTTTTGCTCAGCAAGATGATAACAATCGCACAGCAACCCGTCCTGGCAAGCTGGTTTTCATATCTCAGCTGATAATGACTGCCTGTACAGCGAGGCTTCTTGACAAGAGGTCCTTATAGCGAGGATTCTGAAAAATATTTACAGACAACCACCCCTAGCCGGGCTTTTGGCTGCTGTAACTCTCACAGACGACAGTAGTGGCCATTTATCAACTTCGTTTTAACGTTCAATACAAGTATAGAACCGTGCCGTAATTCTGTCTCTGGGAAATTGATGCAAGCAGAACAAGGATCTTCAAAACTTTGTATTTACTTCGACGTTTGTTTTATATGGACGGCGTATTGAGATTCCGTGACACTCCAGGTTCTGATCCTGGTCACGGCACCATTTCGTCCTCTATAACAAAGCAGGACTAACGAGATCTATTGGTTGAATATAAACAAGCTTTATTTCATATTGATGGCCACTACATGATATTATCACAATTCCGTACCGATGGCGACTTCTCTTTCCTAGTCCCAGATGTTGACTGCCTCCTAACAACAAACTACGTCACGACTTGAGCATCTTTCTTCCCATTCCATCCTGATGCTCAAGCGTGCTGTAGCTTTGCCCACCTAACATACACCCTCTGCTACAGGAACAGCGTGCTAACAAGAACACGACAGCTGAAAATATACTGATGAAATACTATGCTGTTCTAAACTACACTGAGGTCACACCAGACAAGAAAACACAATCAAAGCCGAGCAAATATCCGACATACTATCATGTTACAGATACAGCAGCAGGCAAATACATGATGCACAATTTTTCAATAGTAGAAATGGAACAGACGATGACAACTCTAACAATGAAGAATTAAAAAAAAAAAAAAAGAGAGATTGTATCATCACTACTCGTCTGCCATTCCTACATCTTTCCTTGTATAACGTCTTCTTTATTTGCTTTATCCCCATCCCACTGGAATCTTCCCTATATATATTCCCACTCCACTCGAATCTTCCCTATAGCGATCACATCCAACCGCTCCACACTACTTATTTCGCCGGCTCTTTCAATACTGCGTCACTTCCTGTAAACCACCTACAGAGCTCGTTGCACACAGTTCGATGTTTGTGTCTTGGGATTTTGATGTCTCCAGAATTCACTAAACGACTCTTCTGGTATAGTTTAAATGTACTTGTGTCAGTGTCTTTTGGTGTGTCCAGACAAAGACTTTCTAGGCGCAACCTACATTTATGTCAGTTGTGATTGTCTTCTTGTCAAGTTGACCAGTTCCATGTTGGCTTGTTGTTGGTGTCCTCATGTTTTAGCATGTTGAATTTGTACGTGTACTGCAGCATCCTGTTTGGGGGATGCTCGCAACGGTTGCCGGCAGTTTCCATTCCATCCCCGACACTTGTCAGACATTTCTCAATTACTTGTCATCTGTTCCCTTAACTTTACGAATGTCCTCCACCTTTACAAGATGTTCAGAAGATGACGTCCTGCTGGTGTTGTGTGTTTTACTCGGACATTACTGAGACTGTGTTTTTTTGAAACAAGGCCGGGGCAATGACTCGCCGAGCATCTAACCTAGACAACAGGGGACTTATCTGTCCTTTCACTGCAGAGGGGATGTGGACAAAGAACAGGGGTGTAGCAGGAGGAGAAAAAGAAGGAAAAGGAAGAAGAGAAGGAAGAGGTAGAGGAGGAGAGAGAAGATGAGGAGGAAGAGGATGAGGGAGAGGAGGAGAAAGAAGAGGAAAAGGAGGAGGAAGAAAAGGAAGAGGAGGAGGAAAATGAGGAGGAGGAGGAAGAAGAAGAAGAGGAGGAGTTAGAGGAGGAGGTAAAGGAGGAGGAAGAAGAAAAGGGGGAGGAAGAGGAGGAGGATATGGAGCAGGAGGAGGAGGATGAGGGAGAGGAGGAGGATGAGGGAGAGGAGGAGGATGAGGAAGAGGAAAAGGAGGATGAAGAAAAGGTGGAGGAGGAAAAGGAGGAGGAAAAGGAGGAGAAGGAAGAGAAGGGGGGGGGGGGGTAGATGTCATCAAGCGATGCTACAGGCATTACGGGATAAACTTCTCTCGCACCACACAAAAAGATTTGTCAGTCGTACGAGAGGAATTGATTACACATTTTTATTGCCACTGGCTCTTTACATTACATAAATGCACAAAACTGTCTCTAATGAATTACACATGAATACACAGAATTTCCTATCACTAGTCGTCCCTAGCCCTACTGCTAAATCTATCTACTCATCTAAAGAAATACGCATCGACGCTAAGCGATGTGTTCCCTACGAAGTCTGTCCCCCGTCTGACGATTCTCCGCGTGCTGATTACACAGTACGCGGAAGGACCTCGTGCGCACTTCGGCTTTTGCGTGCTACATCATTCAACACGCTTAGAGTAGTAGGTCTACTCTTGAGTTCCATTCTAGTGCTTGGTGTCCATCATGTTGGCGTGATTACACCGTGACCAGAGTGCTTACTCTCTGGTTGACACCTCCGTGTCTCATGAGAGAACTGTTTGACAGTTCCCCTTCCTATCTACTCCCTACACCTACCCTGCCCTCATGTAGGGGCACTGGGTTACCTCTAATCTACTTGAGGTAGACCACTCATCCCGGGTGGTCTTCCCTCCTATCTATTTTAGTCTTTGACACACACCCTCCCCTCCTGTGTTGCGTTACAAACTTTGACTCCTGGTTGTGACGCAAGAGGTTTCTAAAAATTAGTGTATCTAATTTTTGTCAAAGACTACTGATAACTTGGTTCTGGGTAACTCAATAGACCTCTACTGACTATTGTCACAATGTAGTATTACTTTACTTGGCTACTGGTGATCGCCACAAACTTGTCTGGTTGGCGTGAGCCCTCTTCTCAATCGCAATATTATATTTATTAGAGGTTTGTCTGAACCGGACCATTGTCTTATAAGACCTGCCCTCAAATAGTAAATTAACTTACTACCCATACAAAGTTGATTTTCTTAGGATCAACACACGAATTGCTTCATGTCCCCCATATAATATTAAACAACCCTTGCACAAGCTGTGTGCGACAGGCTTTACCTATCTCGCTTCCGCGTGTAAAGTATCTTTCACTGTTAAGTTAGTGTTTCGCTGTCTATTGTGTCCCCTGACCCGGAGTTATCTCCCTTTGATCTAAAAAATGTATGTACTTTACATGTTTGTTTTCCTGGTTGTTTGCGTGTTTGGCTGTACCTAATAATATAATTTACCTTCTAACATGTGTGTCTGTCTATCATTTGTATGTAAGTTAGTTTTCAAGTGCCATAATCCGGTTAAATGTGGCCACAAACAAGTGTATAACACTAATTCGTGACTACGTTTCCGTCTTATGAGACTTAAAATACTTTCTCTAAGGTCTACACTAAACTACACACAACACATTCGAGACAGTATATCTCAACATTGAAAGCAAACGCTTGACGTAGACAAATAATAAAAAGTCGCGTTGAGCGGCAGAAAAAATCCGCTGGTTGTCCTCACTCTCCATTGTATATTTTCCATTTTCTCTTACTTTCACACTTCTGTCACACATCTTTTATCCTCCCAATTATTTAAAAACCTTGAAGTGACACTGTACAAGTTTGGCTCAGTTTGAAAAGAGTTGAGCTTAATGACTGTGCGTAACTTACTGCACTAGTCATGTATTTACAAAATATTTACATGGATGAAATAGGGTTGCTAGTTTGTACCCTGATATTACTAAACACTACATTCTATTGAAATACTAATACTAGTTCTATCAATATATATATTCTACTTTGTTGCACAAAATCAACCTAATTTAAGGTAAGTAATGTAACTAATTTAAAAAAATGAAAATGATGTGCGATGAGTTATGTACCTTTCTGAAATGAGTAATGTGAAATGTAACAAATTATAAATAATGGGTTAAAAAAAAAAAAGAATGTTTTAATGTTTAAATGAAAAAAATATGATTGATAATTTTACTATATATGGTGTAAATGATGTATGTTAAATGTATTATCCTATAAGGTATAAACTAATTTTAATCCTAAATGATGAGGTTGTTAAAGTGTTTATCAAGATGGAATGAAATAATGTGAAATGAAATGTACTAACTGGTACTGTTCCTATCTTAACTTTTTATCCTCGTCTTTAATTTATTATTAAGCTATTATTAAATTTAAAGTATTATCCTAAGTAAGTGGGTAAATTAGTGATTTCTCTAGACTACAAACAAAAATCTATTATATTTCCTAAATCTAATCTAAATCTATATTAAAGTAACTAATCTAACTATAATTTATCACTATATTAAAAACATGTTATCATACATATCACAATAAATAAATATATATACATGGTATTTAACTACCTCAGGTTAGTGGTTGCCATAACGTTCAGAAATTGCTTTCGTTGGCACAGTTCATAGATACACAATTGTCCTGGGTATATTAAATACACTACACAGTCATACTTGTGTCTTATGGGTATTCTTCCACTCGTAGCGTCCGCTGGTGTCGTAGACAAGTATATTCGTGTCTGTTATTTATGCATTGTTCTGACACTGTTCTTCCATGATTAACACAGGTGATTCACCGGAACACAAATGGAGCATATTAAGTAACGAGCTGTCTATGTACACACGGTGATTCACTTGTTCTTGGAGCACAGTTCTTATTCTACTGTCTATGGACACATGGTGGTTCACTGTTATTAGCACACAGTCCTGATCATGATGTCTATGTATTACATAGCATATTTTACACAGGATATTTTAAGTGTACTAAATTAGATATCTTAGACTCAATCTTCATGTGGAGTATCAGGTATTTCTACCTCAGATGGTCGACTAAGGGTATCAGCAAGAATGTTGTCCCTACCCTTAATATGCTCTATACTAAAAGTATAATTTTGTAATATTAACGATCACCTGTAGATGCGGTCATTGCGATGCACCCCACTTTGTATGACCGTGATTGGGGAGTTGTCGGTCTGTACTACGAAGTGATTACCCGCTAGAAATCGATGTAACTTCCTCACTGAGTAGATGACACTTAGGGCTTCCAACTCTGATATGGAATATCTGGACTCAGCAGGTGTGATCTTACGGCTCACGTAGCAAATTGGATGGAAGATGCCGTCGTAAAACTGGCCTAGTACTGCAGCGATGGAAATCCTGCTGGCATCTGTCCTAAGATAATAAACGAGCCTAGGATTAGGCAAACGCAGGATTGGTACATTACTAAATAGGAGTTTCAATTTTGACAATGCAGAAATTAATAATGCATCTTTGACATCTAATTTTACTGATGCTTTCAAAACATTTGAAAATACACTTGTGATTTCAGCTAAGTTCGGTATGAACTTACTATAATAATTTACTAAACCCAGAAGGCTCCTGACCTGCTTCTTTGTTGTAGGCATGGTCAGGTTCATAATTTTAGTAACAATTCTATTGTCAGTTTTTAGTTGGCCTTGTGAAATGACATGACCCAAAAATTCAATTTCTTGTAGGCCCAGTTCAACTTTGCTAGGTTTGATAGTGAGACCGAAGAGTCGCACCCTATCGAAGACATGTCTTAGTTTCAGTAAGTGTGTTGTCCAGTCGTCTGTATGGACACAAATATCATCTATATATGTCACCGTATTCGTCACTCCATGTAGTAAATCTCTAGTTAGGCGTACGAAAGTGGCAGGAGCGTTACGAAGTCCGAAAGGAAGAAACCGCCACTCGTAAAGACCTAAAGGTGTTGAGAATGCAGTAAGATGGATGGATTGAGTCTGCATAGGGACCTGCCAATATCCCTTAGTAAGGTCTAATTTAGAGAAGATTTTGGAGGTGGACATATCAAGGATAAGATCTTCGCAGGAAGGAATTGGTTCTGCGTCGATCTTAGTGACATTGTTGAGTTTTCTATAGTCCACACAGAGACGAATTGTGGAGTCTTTTTTCTTGACCAAGACGATTGGAAAGGAGTACTCAGATGTAGATTTCTGGATGATTCCACTAGCTTCTAAATTAAGAATTTCCTTATTTAGACTTTCTCTGTAGCTAAGTGGGATAGAGTACGGCCTGCATTTAATAGGCTTAGAGTCCGAAAGAAGGATGGAGTGCTCGATCCTGTCCGTCCTACCTGGAATGTCGGAAAATATGTCCTTATATTCCGTCACTAATTCTATTGTCTGTCGTCGTTGTTCTTCTGTTAGTCCCGGTTCTAACCGTATACAATCTAATGTGGCAGTCTTGTCTACAATTGGAACAGGTAGTTCCATCCCGTCGTCGTCTACCTGATTCAGTACGGTTGTGGTGCTAAGTGCGTTTTCTGTATGCTCACTAGGTGTATGCATCTTGTCGGCTTTGCCAGTCTCGCTAACTAGTGTAGTTGCGTTGTGTATGTCCGTCGTCTCATCAATAGGTGTGGGTGCATTGTGTTCGTCTGTCTCTAGTTCTGTCTCTTGTCGTGAAAAGTAGGGTTTCAACATGTTGATATGAAATATCTTTAAGTGTCCGTTTATCGATATTTCATAATCGACATCTGAAATTTTTCGTACCACTTTGAATGGCCCTTGCCATGAGGTCAATAATAAATTCCGTTTGTCTGGGAGTAAAAGCAGTATGTCTTGATCTGGTTCAAGATTAATAGTCCTCGCACCTCTATTTGCGTATTGGCGGTAGATTTGACCCTTCCTCTCCAAAGCTGCCTTGGCTATGATACACGATTTCATAATTTTGTCTCGTGTTTCTGTTACCATTTCATAAGGTGTTTTAGGGGTTGGAATTTCGATCGCATTAGTTACTAACTGATGGTAAATTGTTAGGGGTCCACGTGGGTTAGCCCCGTATACTAATTCAAACGGTGAGAAACCCGTGCTTGAATGGGGAATCTCCCGATAGGCGAACAGCACTGTTGGCAACAGTGTATCCCAATCAGCTGGGTTTTCTGCTGTCACCTTAGCCAGCATATGCTTTAGGTCTCCGTTAATTTTCTCTACTATTCCATTGCTGGCTGGATGATAAGCTGTCGTAAAATGCTGTTTAATTCCTAACATTTTCGTAAGGGCTTGCGTTGCAGCCGATATGAATTGGGTTCCACGGTCGGATAAGATGGTACGTGGAAATCCGAATCGTGAGAACAAATGTAGGAATACATTGGCAATATCTTTGGAGGTGATGTATTTCAAAGCTACTGCCTCAACCCACCTTGAACATAGGTCTACTAGCGTTAAGATGAAGCGATTTCCTTTGCTGGACACCTGGTTCAGGGGTCCAACAATATCTACCGCCACACTCTCAAATGGCCTAGAGGCCAGTGTTGAAGGTTGTACTTCAGCTGTAGGATGTTTACCCTTACGTACTAGTTGTTGACAGACATTACATGAGCGACAAAATACTTTTATGTCATTACAAAAACCCGGCCAATAAAAATGAGCCTGAATTCTGGCCCTGGTTTTGTCGTATGCAAGGTGACCAGCAAACGGTGACTCGTGTGCAATCTTTAGCACAGTTTGGCGGTGTTGTACAGGTAACACCGTTTGCTGAATCTCATGGTTGCCAGTTGTATAATAACGAGTAAGAATACCATTATTAAGTCTAAAGAACCATGATGCGTTTTTTGTTACTTTGGCTTTTTCTTTTAATAGTTTTAGATATGGAGACACACTCGGATCAGCTTTTTGCTGGTCTATGAACTTTTGTCTGGTGGTATCATCCGTGCTAGTTGGTGATAGCAACAGTAGTCTTTCCTCCTGTAGTGTGTCTTGATGCTTAATAGTATCTGCTCTGGTTGTTGCATTAGCTGCATTTAATTTTTCCCATGCAGCTATTTCTTCGTTAGTGCAATGCTTCATTTGGGGTAAGCATCCCAAAATTAAATCAGTACAAGGGTTATCTAAAATAGCACATGTAAAGGTACCAGAAAGGAAAGGAGTGTTAATACGGGCTCTTGCCAACGGGTAAATTTCGATATTACCCGAAAAGGTTCGGCATTTGACTGAGTCACCTGTATAATCATTTGGATTCACCAGTTCCTTTCTAAGACCGATAAGAGTGCTCCCACTGTCAAGCAAACATTGGCATGGTATTTCGTTGACCAATGCATTGTGGAACACCAAATTGCCTCTGGAGGCTAATGCTGCATTTACACTCTCAGTGGAGAATGGTACTGTATGTCCACATTCTAATTTTCCGTCTGCATGAAATTGGTGACATCGCTCACAACTGTCAAAGCTTAAAATATCGTTTACACAACAAACATCTTCAGATTGATTAACAGGTAATTCATTCTCGACCTCACACTCAGTCTCACTTCCACTATCAGAAGATGTATCAATCAAAATTGCACTGTTGGCCTTCATTCTTTGGCGGCCTAGGCACTTATTGGAATAATGCCCGTAGCTAGAACAGAAGAAACATTTGACTGCACGCCTGTATGCATTTCTCTTGTTTTGTTGTTTCTTAATGACCATCTCAAGATGTGTCGGATAGTTTGGTGATTTATCACACATAGCGTAAGTATCATGAAAAAGTTGGCAATACACACATTTAGGCAATTTTTGATCTTTCTTGTCGACTCTCTGAAATGGTTTTTTATTGCTACGATAGCTTTTAGGTTGGTCCTTAACAAAAGAGACTATTTCAGAGTCGATGTTTGATGTTTTAAAAATTTCTCTATTCGAGGAAAAATACGCGGAGCCTTTCTTCTCGAATTGTTCTATTGTTTCGATGTCTGACTGCTGAAGGAACTTAGGCGAAAGGAGATGGGATTGTGGATATGACTTTATCCATGGCTATTAAATTTTTAGTTTTTCAGAAGTCCTTTCCTATTTTTGCTGCACTAAGCCATCTATTCAGCACGCTTTGGACATTCGAGACATAATCGATGAAGGTCTCATTTGGTTTTGGTTTTAAGTTAGAAAATTGCACTTGATACCCAGGGGCATCAAGTAAAAAATGTTGCATTATCCTATCGTGAATGTACTGATAGTTAGATCTAAGGTCAGTTGGTATTGATTCAATAATTTTAAGGGGCTCCCCACTGAGGTTTTTCATGTAAATCATGGCCCACATATCGATTGGTACTTGATGGTATTTCAGCTGATATTCGACATTTTCTGTCCAAGCTGATATGGAATCTTCTTTACAGAATGGCTTAATAATATGTTTGTATTTATTAAGTTTATTCTCTTCTTGCTGACTCTTTAGTTTTGTAGTGGAGATC
This sequence comes from Cepaea nemoralis, assembly GCA_014155875.1. Taxonomy (NCBI): domain Eukaryota; kingdom Metazoa; phylum Mollusca; class Gastropoda; order Stylommatophora; family Helicidae; genus Cepaea; species Cepaea nemoralis. The sequence continues at coordinate 105,941 of JACEFZ010011695.1, forward strand.
TCTAAGTGTGAATCTACTTCCATACCTTTCATCTTTAACTGTGTCTCTGATTCAATCTGTATTTGTTTTTCTTTCACTCTTGCCATTTCATCTATCTCTCTTTGCTTTAACTCTCTCTCCTGATCTAATTGTTTTTGTTTTAATTCTCTATCCTGATCTAACTGTTGTTGTTTCATTTCTAACTCCTTTTGTTTAGTTATTTCAGCTAGTTCTACAATCTCCTTATCATGATCTAATTGTTTTTGCTTTATCTCCTTATCTTGATCTAATTGTTTTGCTTTATCTCCTTATCTTGATCTAACTGTTTCTGTGCCATCTCTTTTTGGTGTTGTCTTTCTCGTGCACGTTCATCTCTTTCAGCATCTTTTACTTCCCTAAACTTTTGATCAGCATATTGCTCTAATTCCTTTCCTGTGTGTCCTAATTCCTTGCCTGCTTGTATGAAATCAGCTAAAGTTGACATGTTGTTGGATAATTAGCTAGAGTTGATAGGTACTCAAATATTTACTCAGGTATCTTCGATATGTTAAGATATTAAATGCCTGTGTACAAAAAATATTATCAGATTACACCCTGAAAAAGAGATGCATTATTAATTATATTGCATTCAAAAATAATTTGGGTATACTCATCTCAGCAATCCAGAACAATCAGGTACATTCGTTTGGCACCTCAGGTACAATCGTTTGGCACCTCGATATACACCTTGCGTTACTCTTATACACCGCTCTTGTTATACCTGGTTTACAAGAGCATCAATAATTAACTATTTGTAAACGACATATGACTTTAGACATTTGTTTGACATTTACAATCACATGCCCCCGGACAACACAATGTGGTATAGTTAATAGTAAATGTCACTGTCCTGTCTTCGTTCTAATGTCTTCTGCGTTCCCTAACTATTGCTGTTTAATTTGTGGAAGTGCTGTGCAGACGGAATCTTATTTGCATAACGAAAGTAGTGCCATCGTGACGGTAGAAAATAGAAAAAACTCTACAAATAATTAAATAAATGCTTTGAAATTAATATAAAGGTAATAATAATGTTCAAATAAATAAATATATTCAATAAATAGCTTGTATAAACAAATAATATTCAATATAAGCCGAAGATTCAGGCGAGCAGCCGCTTGGCGATTTGTAAACAATCTGTCGCTGATTGCAAATGGCGTAGGGCAGCTGTTTGTCAACCGCGATACGTCACAGGCGCAGCGCTATTTTTAGATTGGAAAAATCGATATTGTCGCCGGCTCATTTCTTGTGTATTGCTCCGCCGTGAATCATTTTTGATAAATACTCATAAATAAACCAATAATTGTAGAAATAAATGATACAAAACTATAATAATAATACTTACAGATCAGAAGAAAACATATTCATAAAGCACAAAACATTTAATAAGCATAAATAAATGTTAATCGGTCACGATGGGCACAGCTCGCATCTTGTTCTAGTCTGCACACGCCATTTTACACTAACACAAATTAAACCCTGTGATAAACTGACAGTAATACTATTCTAGAGCCGTGGGTGAGTGTTTTAGCTTGAACAATTGTCCAAGCTACACTTCTGACACCACTTTTATCCTAGCCTGTCATCAAGCGATGCTACAGGCATTATGGGATAAACTTCTCTCGCACCACACAAAAAGATTTGTCAGTCGTACGAGAGGAATTGATTACACATTTTATTGCCACTGGCTCTTTACATTACATAAATGCACAAAACTGTCTCTAATGAATCACACATGAATACACAGAATTTCCTATCACTAGTCGTCCCTAGCCCTACTGCTAAATCTATCTACTCATCTAAAGAAATACGCATCGACGCTAAGCGATGTGTTCCCTACGAAGTCTGTCCCCCGTCTGACGATTCTCCGCGTGCTGATTACACAGTACGCGGAAGGACCTCGTGCGCACTTCGGCTTTTGCGTGCTACATCATTCAACACGCTTAGAGTAGTAGGTCTACTCTTGAGTTCTATTCTAGTGCTTGGTGTCCATCATGTTGGCGTGATTACACCGTGACCAGAGTGCTTACTCTCTGGTTGACACCTCCGTGTCTCATGAGAGAACTGTTTGACAGTTCCCCTCCCTATCTACTTCCCTACACCTACCCTGCCCTCATGTTAGGGGCACTGGGTTACCTCTAATCTACTTGAGGTAGACCACTCATCCCGGGTGGTCTTCCCTCCTATCTATTTTAGTCTTTGACAGTAGAGGAGGAGGAGGAAGAAGAAGTTAGTTAGTTAGCTAGTCGACATATCATCCTCATTGCACATCGAACCATTCAGTCCATAAGTGCTCGGATCCCCTCCTCAGCAAATCCCGCAGCGTGTAGCGGCTAATGACAGCAGTTCTGTGTTGCTTTATCAATCTTCTTTGACTTCCTGCTCAGTGTTTTTGTTTGGCCACAACTATTTTTTTGGGTTTAAATTCGCATATCCTTTTACAGGACATCGCTGTCAACACCTGATGAACTGGCAGTACTATAATTGCCATTGGCACCTTGCTGTCTTGACAGACGATAGTTTGTAAGGGATGGAGTTATTGCCTCTCCATAGCACAAAGCCTGGGCTAAAATATAGAGATCATGTGTTGCCCATGCAGCATGATCCCTCTCTCGACCTGCCTAGTTCACTCCAGAGGAAAGATAACACCTCTACATCTGGAACAAGTCAAGCTGCAGAAGCTGCCGGATCAGCAAAGCAATGCTCTAATTGTCCGCCTGTCGGAGCTTCGATCATAGACCAGCCGCCAACCAAGGCTCTAGGCCTGGTCTTCCCTGCCATGACACTTTGTCTTTAGGTTGCATTTCCTCGCACCAGGGTAAGGCTTGTACCCTCCCAATTGCGCTCTTCCACCCGAAGCCGTTGGCACAATGTGGGGTGTCGGGTTTGGTAAGCGCCGCCCAACGTTCGGCGCCAACAGAAAGCAGGTAGTACCGTCTACTGTTATACGGTAGCTCAGTCATATCTGACTAAGACCTGGCAGTACAAGCTGGAGATATCTTGATAACTGCAGCCAATTATCTAATTCCGACCAAGAAAAAGCAACTTAAGCCATGGATTACATCAGACACGTTAGAATTAATAAAACAACGAAGGGAGGTGAAACAGAAAAG
>JACEFZ010011696.1:5000-45000 GCA_014155875.1 Cepaea nemoralis
GTAAGAGAAGTAGAAATAGCATGGCTACATAGACAGCAAGAGAAGTGAGAATAGCATGGCTACATAGACAGCAAGAGAAGTAGGAATAGCATGGCTACATAGACAGCAAGAGAAGTGGGAATAGAATGGCTGCATAGACAGCAAGAGAAGTAGGAATAGCATGCCTGTATAGACAGCAAGAGAAGTAGGAATAGCATGGCTACATAGACAGCATGAGAAGTAGGAATAGCATGGCTACATAGACAGCAAGAGAAGTAGGAATATCATGGCTACATAGACAGCAAGAGAAGTAGGAATAGCATGGCTGCATAGACAGCAAGAGAAGTAGGAATATCATGGCTACATAGACAGAAAGAGAAGTGGAAATAGCATGGCTGCATAGACAGCAAGAGAAGTAGGAATAGCACGGCTGTATAGACAGCAAGAGAAGTAGGAATAGCATGGCTACATAGACAGCAAGAGAAGTAGGAATAGCATGGCTGCATAGGCAGCAAGAGAAGTAGGAATAGCATGGCTACATAGACAGCAAGAGAAGTAGGAATAGCATGGCTACATAGACAGCAAGAGAAGTAGGAATAGCATGGCTGCATAGACAGCAAGAGAAGTAGGAATATCATGGCTACATAGACAGAAAAAGAAGTGGAAATAGTATGGCTGCATAGACAGCAAGAGAAGTAGGAATAGCACGGCTGTATAGACAGCAAGAGAAGTAGGAATAGCATGGCTGTATAGACAGCAAGAGAAGTGGAAATAGAATGGCTGCATAGACAGCAAGAGAAGTAGGAATAGCATGGCTACATAGACAGCAAGAGAAGTAGGAATAGCATAGCTGCATAGACAGCAAGAGAAGTAGGAATAGCATGGCTACATAGACAGTAAGATAAGTGGAAATAGCATGGCTGCATAGACAGCAAGAGAAGTAGGAATAGCATGGCTACATAGACAGCAAGAGAAGTAGGAATAGCATGGCTACATAGACAGTAAGAGAAGTAGAAATAGCATGGCTACATAGACAGCAAGAGAAGTGAGAATAGCATGGCTACATAGACAGCAAGAGAAGTAGGAATAGCATGGCTACATAGACAGCAAGAGAAGTGGGAATAGAATGGCTGCATAGACAGCAAGAGAAGTAGGAATAGCATGCCTGTATAGACAGCAAGAGAAGTAGGAATAGCATGGCTACATAGACAGCAAGAGAAGTAGGAATAGCATGGCTACATAGACAGCAAGAGAAGTAGGAATAGCATGGCTACATAGACAGCAAGAGAAGTAGGAATAGCATGGCTGCATAGACAGCAAGAGAAGTAGGAATATCATGGCTACATAGACAGAAAGAGAAGTGGAAATAGCATGGCTGCATAGACAGCAAGAGAAGTAGGAATAGCACGGCTGTATAGACAGCAAGAGAAGTAGGAATAGCATGGCTGTATAGACAGCAAGAGAAGTAGGAATAGCATGGCTACATAGACAGCAAGAGAAGTAGGAATAGCATGGCTGCATAGACAGCAAGAGAAGTAGGAATAGCATGGCTGCATAGACAGCAAGAGAAGTAGGAATAGCATGGCTCCATAGACAGCAAGAGAAGTAGGAATAGCATGGCTACATAGACAGCAAGAGAAGTAGGAATAGCATGGCTACATAGACAGCAAGAGAAGTAGGAATAGCATGGCTGCATAGACAGCAAGAGAAGTAGGAATATCATGGCTACATAGACAGCAAGAGAAGTGGAAATAGCATGGCTGCATAGACAGCAAGAGAAGTAGGAATAGCATGGCTACATAGACAGCAAGAGAAGTAGGAATAGCATGGCTACGTAGACAGCAAGAGAAGTAGGAATAGCATGGCTACATAGACAGCAAGAGAAGTGGAAATAGCATGGCTGCATAGATAGCAAGAGAAGTAGGAATAGCATGGCTGCATAGACAGCAAGAGAAGTAGGAATAGCATGGCTACATAGACAGCAAGAGAAGTAGGAATAGCATGGCTACATAGACAGCAAGAGAAGTGGGAATAGCATGGCTGCATAGACAGCAAGAGAAGTAGGAATATCATGGCTGCATAGACAGCAAGAGAAGTAGGAATAGCATGACTACATGGACCCTGTTTGGGTAAAACAACAGACACCACGAGACTGGGGAAGCGTCGCAATTATCGCAATTTATAAAAACAAAGGCAGTAAGAGAGACTGCACACAATACGGAGGCATTTCCCTTGTGGTTCATTCTTAAACGATACGGTGTTAAGTGCACATTTTAAAAAAGTGTGTAGAAGTTATATAACAGTGAATGTATGGTAAGAACAAACAGAGGACACTCAGATCCCTTTACTATAAGATCCGGAGTAGGACAAAGTTGTGCCATGGCCATTTTCTTGTTCATAACCTGTGTAGACAACACAATACATAAACCAGCCAAACAGAGGCAGTAACAACACATCATGACCCAGGGAATAAAGAAGAACAGAAGAATAACCAACGGCGAATTATACCATTAAAGGAGTTCTATTTGCGGACGAATCGAGCACTAATAGGGAAATCAGAAGCAGAATTATAAGTCCACATAAAAAGCCTAAACAAAGTGTGTCTTGAGAATAACGTGAAAATTAGCATAAGTGAAAAGAGGTAATGACCATAACCACAAAAGAAAAAAACAACAAAGATTCATTTAAAAGAACACCTCCTGAAACAAGTAAAGAGCTTCATGTATTTAGGAAGTATAATATTATCAAATGGCAACCCAAAAGACAAGATCGAAAATAGATGTAATAAGGCAAACCAACTCATTGGACAAATTGTAATAATACTATAGAATAAACACGAATAAGTATATACTTAAAAAGCGGTCTATAACACTATATTCCTACCAACTCTATGCTACCAATGGCAAACTTGGACAAAGACCGGAAAAGAGAAAAGAAAACTTACAACAACGGAAATGAGGTTCCTGAGAATAATATTCAATGTATCAAGAAAAGAGAAAATCAGAAATGACAAAATCAGGACTAAAGTGGGGGTAACAGCAGCATTTAGATTTAAGATAAACAGCAAGTTAAATGGTTTGGCCATATACTCATTCACTCATGGGCACCTTGCCGTCTTGACAGACGATAGTTTGTGCTTCAAAAAGGCATAATAACTTTTACTCATGGCCGTAGCGAATGTTACTGATAAGGTCAATTCGCTCTGTAACGTTCACAGTGGGTGCATGTGAACACGTGGTCATTTCCACCATCATGCACCATCTTACGTCTCACACGCTCGGTGTTTGATTTATCTGCAGTAATTTTGTCCTTTGTCTTTATTCCATTTCTGATGTTTGCCCTCCATGCAACACGTTCAGCGGTGACTTGCTCCCAATGTGCATTATGAATGTCTGTATCAATCATGTCCCGATTACACACATTTTGTATCGTAGTAGAGGCCGACCCTGAGATCTCTTACTCATCTGTAATTCACCAAAAAGATGTCCTTTGGTATTCTACCATCATCCATCCTCCTAAGATGTCCTATCCATCTAAGTCTACGAAGACTGAGCATGGAATAAACCGTCACACAACTTGATCTTTCTAATACTTCAGTATTTGTGATTTTGTCTTGCCACTTAATACCAAGGATTCTTCGCAGACACCGCATATGAAAGCTGTTTAAACGTTTCTCTTAGTGTGAGTAAGTTGTCCAAGTTTCACTGCCATAAAGAAGAGTACTAAGGACACAGGCTTGATACATAAGGACTTTTGTTTTGGCAGTAAGCTTCCTGTTCTCCCAGACTCTTTTTCTTAACCTGTTCATTGTTGTTGCTGCCTTACCAATCCGGATGTTGATTTCCTGATCTAGGGATAATTTGCTATTTACCACTGATCCTAGATATGTAAAATGGTCTACCATCTCTAGTTCGGCGTCGTCAATAAAGATTGATGGTACCCTATGTGCACCTTGTGACATAATCTGTGTCTTCTTTTTGCTAATTGTTAACCCAAATTCAGAACAAGCATTGGAAAATGCAGATAGTAGACATTGTAATTCTTCCTCAGAGTGGGTCGTAACTACTACATCATCTGCAAAAAGCAACTCTCTGATCAGTACCCTCCTAATTTTGGTCTTGGCCTTCAATCTCTGAGCATTGTAGAGGCCGCCATATGAACGTGAGTGAATGTATATACCACCATCCTGATCACGAAAGGCATATTTCAATAGAAGTGAAAAGTATATTCCAAAGAGGGTGGGAGCTAGTACACAACCGTGCTTAACTCCAATCTTGATTTCAAACTCTTCAGAAGTTGCACCATCAAACTTGATTATACCCTTCATGCCTGTGTGGAACGATTCCACAATGGACAGAAGAGTCGGTGGGCAGCCAGTCTTCTTTAGTGCCTTGAACAGACCCTCACGACTGATCAAATCAAATGCCTTTGTGAGGTCGATGAAGGCAATAAACAGTGGTTGATACTTGCATTTGTCGCAATGAGAATATCATATCAATGGTCGTCCGGTTTTGTCGAAAGCCACACTGTGATTCCGGGTTGACTTGATCTCCTAGGACTTGAAGTCTGTGCAGAACAATTCTGGCAAATACTTTTCCAACAATACACAGAAGTTAGATACCCCTATAATTGTTGCAGTCGCTCCGATCACCCATGTTTTTGTACTGTGTTATGATGCTTGAATCATTGAAATCCTGTGGGACGTTCTTCTCGCCAGCATAGCTCTATTAGCTTGTGGGTCTGTAGAGTGAGTAAATCTTGTCCACTCCTGATAACCTCTATTGGAATCCCATCCTTACCTGGAGCCTTGCCAGATGCAAGTTCATTTATAGCACACTTAACTTCTGGTTTGACCATATAACTAGGCTACTAACTAACAGCATACCACAAAGAGCAATGATGTACAGACCAAACAGAACCAGAAGAAGATGCCGACTATGTAAACGATGGACAGAGGGAATAACAGAATCCATCGGAATCACGATATATCATACTACAAACAGGCACTCTCCCGCTGTTTATGCCTCACCTCGACAACCCTAAGTACAAGAGGAACAAGATGAGATTAGATAAGATGGGGTTAGAGCTATGCACTCGATACTGCTTCTTTATAACAAATGCATTGTTTAAACACAAAGACTCACAAATGAACAGACTCAGTCAGCAATTCTCAGAATACACTCACACACATCGCATCAGTTTCTGCATGCACTAGCTATACAGTTATCAAGACCTCTATTTTGAGGTCAGTTTTCTACATTTATTAACTTTCATGTTGTTTTTGTTATTTATCTAGCGGCTCATCGACTTCCTGTCTTCTGCCAAATGTCTTGCAGTGATATATAGGTGTTCATTAGCTGTTTTTCAGTTCTATATAAAGTGTTGCTTTAATCTGGCTTTCGTGAAACTAATGATTTTCTGATATCTGTAAGAGCTGTACATTTATAACAAGATTTACACTCCGGAGAAAGTTCTTGCTGGAGTCTGTTCATGAATATTTTAATTTTGATAATGATAACTTTACAAAATACAACCAATTAGAATCACAGAAATGCTTAAATGCACAGGAGCCAAAAATATCCAAGCAGTAAATGGTTGTTAGAAATAATACATCCAACTGAACGAATTTATATTTTTAAAAAGTGTGTAAAGGACAAGAGGTTAAAATTCATTGCTCTGTGTTTTATCCCACATGGCTTGGTCTGTTTCTGCAGGGCGGCCTGTCGACACCGTGTCACAGACGACGAACTCCGTAGCTTGAGCTACGACCCATGGGGGTATCCGAGAAAACTGCACTCGTAAACCTAACTATTTAGTCCGGAATCGAATGTACAACCTTGGGGGCGCGAGAGAGGTGATATAACCACTTCATTATGAAGACTCCCAAACAGAATGAAATAACAAGCAATATCATATGAGGTGGTTGATCTGAGACTGGCATTCACACACCGTAGACACAAAATGTCAGCCAGCATCCAAACACCGATGAGCTGTCCCATAAATTTACATCAAAACCACTCACAAAACTCAATCGTCGTTACTGCATGGTTAGGCCTCACAAGAATCGAGAGCAAGTGCTTCTCCTTCCCGACAACGCGCGTCCTCACAAAAGTTTGAAAACACGGGAGGCAATCTATAACATGTAGCAGAATGTACTCCCTCATCCACCTTACAGTTCAGACCTGACACCATCTGATTTCCATGTTTAAGAATGCTATCTGTGGTACATAGTTTGAAGACAACGAGGGGGTGATTAATGCAATGATTAAATGGCTACAAAAACAGGACAAAATGTAGAACAGATCTGGGATACATGCTCTTGTTTTAAGATGGCGAAAGCCGTTAAAGTTTATGGGGATTATATTGAGAAGTAGAAATGTTTGCTGCATATGTGATTGAACATTGTGAATAAATTCCATGTGTATGTTATTAACGGTTAAAGAGATAATAATTATGGTGCATAACTTTCTGACCTACCCTCGTAATTTGAAGGTGATTGTTGTTCAAAGAGGGTAGAGGCTAAGACAATATTTGCAGGCCCAGCATTTTATTTCGAATACGCCAGGATGTAATGGGAAGAGGGGGAGTGGGGAGTTTGCCGCTACCCCTTGCATTTTTCAAAGGTTGGTAAAACATGCATTGATGTTGGCACTCATGACCAGTCAAGTAGTTGGTGGACGACGTTTTAAGAAAATTAAGAACTTTTAAGAGAAATATGAACATATGTTGAGTGACTGTTAGAAATACTTCTTCTTCTTCTGCGTTCATCCTGATTTTTTTTCCGGATGTGACTGCGTTTTGCCTGTTTACCGCAGAGCTGCGTTCTTGCGTCGTTAGGCCGACACATCCGACTTCTGCGGGCATTTGTTGACCGGGTTAACCTTCCCGGGGGTTAGACAATACGATGCTTGTATCGCTGAAGAAATATCACCTTACAGAAATATGAACATATGTTGAGTGACTGTTAGACAATTCGATGCTTGTATCGCTGAAGAGATATCACCTTACAGATTACATTTTCAAGATGTATGGGGTTCATCGCCATCTTGAATGGGGTTCATCGCCATCTTGAATGGGTTTCATCGCCATCTTGAATGGGGTTCATCGCCATCTTGAATGGGGTTCATCGCCATCTTGAATGGGGTTCATCGCCATCTTGAATGGGGTTCATCGCCATCTTGAATGGGGTTCATCGCCATCTTGAATGGGGTTCATCGCCATCTTGAATGGGGTTCATCGCCATCTTGAATGGGGTTCATCGCCATCATGAATGGGGTTCATCGCCATCTTGAATGGGGTTCATCGCCATCTTGAATGGGGTTCATCGCCATCTTGAATGGGGTTCATCGCCATCTTGAATGGGGTTCATCGCCATCTTGAATGGGGTTCATCGCCATCTTGAATGGGGTTCATCGCCATCTTGAATGGGGTTCATCGCCATCTTGAATGGGGTTCATCGCCATCTTGAATGGGGTTCATCGCCATCTTGAAAGGGGTTCATCGCCATCTTGAATGGGGTTCATCGCCATCTTGAATGGGGTTCATCGCCATCTTGAATGGGGTTCATCGCCATCTTGAATGGGGTTCATCGCCATCTTGAATGGGGTTCATCGCCATCTTGAATGGGGTTCATCGCCATCATGAATGGGGTTCATCGCCATCTTGAATGGGGTTCATCGCCATCTTGAATGGGGTTCATCGCCATCTTGAATGGGGTTCATCGCCATCTTGAATGGGGTTCATCGCCATCTTGAATGGGGTTCATCGCCATCTTGAATGGGGTTCATCGCCATCTTGAATGGGGTTCATCGCCATCTTGAATGGGGTTCATCGCCATCTTGAATGGGGTTCATCGCCATCTTGAATGGGGTTCATCGCCATCTTGAATGGGGTTCATCGCCATCTTGAATGGGGTTCATCGCCATCTTGAATGGGGTTCATCGCCATCTTGTATGGGGTTCATCGCCATCTTGAATGGGGTTCATCGCCATCTTGAATGGGGTTCATCGCCATCTTGAATGGGGTTCATCGCCATCTTGAATGGGGTTCATCGCCATCTAATCTCATTCTTTTTTTGCGTTGGCTTGCTTTGAGCTCAATGGTAGTCTATACAAGTGCTGCTATTTCTGGTACACTGGACTTATTTTTGCTTGGGAATTAGCTTTCCCTGTTACTAGTGTCTCTCGGCATCAGGCGAACCCACTCCGACTTCATAGGTGCTTTGTAACTTACGTCCCAATGTCAAGAACGAGACGTCAACATTTTAGTCCAACTGACCGGTGTAATCGTCGAATCTCTGCAACAGCACACGGGATTTTTAAGTGCTGACCCCTAATCTCATTCTGTAACCATAAACGAGCAGACGAAGAATAAAAAACAAGACTCCTCTCCCATTCTTGTCTTCAGCAACAAGCATTGGTGTTGAAATACCTGTCCTCAGGTGTGGAAAAAGTACATCCTGTCCTCTCTATAATGTTATCATTCCTGGATTTTCTCTGTCTTCCTCTTCTTCCCTCAAACGTGGTTCTCGATGGCTTCCGTGTATTTTCACTTTGATTGTAATGCAGTTATTTGTCTACGTAATTTGTAATATTATTAAGTATGGCGAGAAAACCCACATATAAAATCTGTCATTTACTGCCAATATAGTACCTTGCGGTATGTGGCAGGGGAATTCTGAGCCCGAGGAATTAAGACCCCCTGGCTAGTGCAGTCGCCGCTAACTGTGCAGATTATTTTTCTTTTTCCCCCGAAAGAAAAAAAAAAACCTCCAGCATCTTACCGAGGATTCGAACCCGGGTCTCCCGAAGGAGAATATAGCATTCTAGCCACTCGGCCACATATAATATCTTCTAATTCGTTTGTTTTGTGTTAAAAATTAATGTTTAAAACAAAGCATTTTTCTCCTGGCTATATAGTCGTCAACATTGACAAGAAAGCAAAATAAAAACTGCAAAAGGCGAGCATTATATAACAAATGTCTGTAAGAATATAAACTATGACACTGGAGTTTTCCATTGTACACGTGTTCGATTCCAATTTCTTCAGAACTTTGTACATGTCATGGGTATTCTTAGGCCATGAGAACTTTCTTCTGCTGCATTTATCCCTGCTCACATACAGTTGTATCTTCTCTTAACACATGACTGATCTTTGACCTTCGTAAAATTGACCTTGTCGGTTTAAGATGCCCATTCGTTTTGATCAAAACTGTTTATATATAGAGGAGCTTTCACTGTAAAAGAGTAGGTCACATCTTATCATAGATCACATAAGGAGAATCTCAGCGCAGTGCACGAAATCCGTAGTACCATCAAGGATACATATGAGTGTATATGAGTATACTCATACAATAAATATCCCTTTGTGTGTAGGTTATTTTTGTTATTGCAAAGTTATCTTATTCAATCTGCTTTTTTTTTCGATTTCCAAGTGTCAATATGGACTCGAGTCCCTCATAGTTGTTCTCTCTTATCTGAAAAGGGTTAGACGCTGGATCAGTACCCCAGGATAAGCATGGCGTAAATCATTGTCTTCTTATTTTCTAAAGATTCTTATACCAACCACACAATGTTTTCTGAAGAAAGCTGAATGTGGTTGGTTTCCTCGTCTTGATGTGTTTGGCATTGACTGAGCTATGGATAAAGGAAGTAATGAGGTTTTGTGAGCTGCGGAAGTGTTCAAAATGGGGACATTGGCCTATTCCTGACGTGTCATGACAGGAGATGTCTTTTACAGGGTAAGTAAAGCCCAGGCGTCTTTCACGGTAATGGATTAATTATTTTCAAGCTTTGCACAAAATGTGTCTGTATATGAAAACTAGTCAACACACTTTTTAAACAACACCCAAGAAGACTCTTCACATGGAAGTCACAGGACAGTATTACTAAAAATCAGATAAATTATATTTTAATACAAAGGAGATCAAGCATAACATCTGAAGAAACCCCACGAAGTGCAGACTGCGATACAGATCACCAGTTATTAGAAGCAGATCTGAAATTAAAACTCAAAAAGTTTACCCGAGGACCAAGGCCACTTCGTTTTGATCTCACATAAATACCACATGCATACAACGTAGAAGTGAGGAATCGTTTTGTGGTCTTGAAGTCTGTACAAGAGGAAATGACAGAGGAAAACTAGAGATATCTTGATAACAGCAGCGAAAGATTTCATTCCCACAGGACTAAACAACATGTGCCATGGAGTACATCAGAAACGTTAGAATTAATAAAACAACGAAGGGAACTAAAACAGAAAGGAGATGAATCTGATAACAGCAGGATGAAGTATAAATCTTTAACTCGAGAAATAAGAAAGAACATAAGAAAGGACAAAAAACCAATATATATATTGTTGTATTAAAATAGAGAAATATCATAAGAAGTTTCCAGGTTCTAGGAGTTATACGACTTTCTCTGTAATCCCGTATACTCTCGTGAGTAACGTGATGTGCGCGTAATTGGTAGCGGTTCTCTCAACGTCGGTAACTTAGGGGCATGTGCGTCGGTCGCTCAGAAAGCAATGGCATACTACTGAGTGTAATCTTGCCAAGAAATCAACAATCAGCTGAAAGATGCTGATGTTGACAGCGATGTCCTGTGAAGGATATGCGAACCAAAAAAAATATCATAAGAGTGAAAGAGATTACGAAATATTCAAAGAAATGAAGTTATTGACAAGAAATGTTCAACCTGAATTAAATGTTACCTGTGACAAGTTGGAAAATACCTTAACCGAATCTAGAAAAATTCTAGAAAGATGGCAGAATTACTGCAGTGGAATGTATGATATGAATGACTGAGGATATGAATGATACACATGAACCAATGACAGCAGAGACAGAACCTGAACTCTCATTAGATGAAATTCCAAGGGCAATAAAGAACCTGAAGATGGTAAGTCTCTAGGATGTGATGAGATACCAGCTGAACTAATTAACGTAGAAACCATACAAACCTATCACGAGTAATGTAAACAGATATGGAAATGTGGTATATGGCCAAAAGAATGGAAGAGAACTATCTTCATTCCAATACCAAGAAAAGGGCAACTTGAAATTTAGCACCAACTATAGAACTGTTGCTCCTGATCAGCCATGCAAGTAAAATTCTACTAAAAATCGTAATGGGAAAACTTTGTAAGAAAATGGAAGAAGGGATTAACGTGGTTCAAGCTGGATTTAGACAAGGAATAGGAACAAGAGATCACTTACTCAACATGCGTTTAATAATAAAGACGTGCAGAGAATTTAATGAAAACATATTCTCACGTTTTGTGGATTATTCAAAGGCATTTGACTGTGTACAACATCAGAAACTTTGGGAAACCATGAGGAATATGGGCTTTCCATCACGTGTAGTACAACGCATAAAAATTCCCTATCTAGACCAACAAGCTACAGTTAGAATTGTTGGCGAGACATCAGATACGGCTGTGTGCTGTCACCCTATTTGTTTAACCTGTACGGCGAAAATATATTGAGAAATGTCAGAGATGACATAACAATGGAGCAATATGATGCCCTAAATAGCGGTGGTCATGAAATACCAGAGATTTGATATGCTGATGATACAGTATTGCTATTCACATCACAGAATGGTATAGAAACCTTAATAAACTCAACGCAAAGAAACAGTGAAAATCACAGCTTGTATCTTAACATAGCAAAAACAAAGATAATGCATACAGATAAAACTACCATGGAGAAAGAAATGTATGTTAATAAGGAAATATTGGAGGTGGTGGAAAGTTTTGAATATTTTGGGTCATTGATTACCAACAATGGTGACACAATGAAAGAAATTAAACGACGACTATCAATTGCTCTTCAGAGACTAAAACGATTGAATAAATTATGGAGTGGAACAGATAGAACTATACAAATTAGATTTTTAAGAGCATGCACCCTTCCCATTGCATCATACGCCTGTGAGACCTGGACAATTACTAAACATGCTGAACAGCGCATAAATGCCTTTGAATACAAATGCTATAGACGGGTTCTAAGAATATCTTGGGTAAAGAAAAGAACAAGTGAATCCATACTTCAGGAGCTAAATAATGAAGAGGGTTGGCTATTAAAGACGATAAAACAGAAAATTGAAATATTTTGGTCACTTGAAACGTCGTGAAAGTTTGGAGAGAACAATAATGGAGGCGTATATGCCTGGGAAGAGAGGAAGAGGAAGGCCAAAGAGAAGATGGGTGAAGAATGTGGCGGATGATCTCTAAATGGGTGCTTCGGACGCGAGACATCTTGCTTGTGATCGAGAAGTTTTCAGGAAGGTTGTTATGGGAGCGAGGTTCTGCAAAGGACATGCTACTGAATGAATGAATGAATGAATGAATGAATGAATGAATGAATGAATGAATGAATGAATGAATATGCAAACTAAAAACTGGGCTATACAGCCATGGTAAAAAAAGGCCATTTTACAAGATCATCGTGGTCATGATTTTTAACTTTCATAGTTTTTTGTTGTTTAAATTGTCCCGAAGCAGATATCTGTCATGGGTCTGTGATGTGATAGCACCATTACATTTTGTAGGCTGGAGAGCAGGCCACTTGGGAGCAGATACCTATGAATTAATTTTCACAATAGTATGCCTACCGTTCAGAAAGCAATAGCAAACTAGCGAACGTTAACATGTATAGAAAATCACACACCAAAAAAAGGATGTAGAGATTGATTGACAGGTCATATAACGGACATGCAACTGAGAATAATAATTATGCCTGCGTCATGCTGTCAGTATCAATCATGGACACTCGTCTTCCACTCTCCGAACTCAGAAACCAGTTTCACAGGCAAAGTCCATTTTTGGACGTTCGCATATTTGGAAAGGTATTTTATTGACAGGAAAGACCTTACTCTTGTCAAAAACGTATATTGGACACAACAAGCTGCGATAGAGATATTGAAATAGGTCAATATCAGCCTATTAAGAGGGGTGTGTGAAGTGTAATGTCTCCGGATCTGTTTTCCTTATACAATGACAATATTTTGAGAAAGTTAGAAGATATGAGAGGAGTCATCATTGAGGGACATAACATCAAATGTACTGTATATACAGACGATGCTGTTTGTCCATCAAGAATGATGATGACAACCATTCATTTCATCCAGAGGGGTTGAAAGTATGGAGCCTTAAGTTCTAAGATAAGGCCTATTTTGGCTCGAAGTATTCTTTGACAGTGTGGGCAAAGAATGCTTGACGTTCCAGGAGGAGGATCCCTTGCAGTGGTTTTTCTGTCCAGCCTTTTCTTCACAGCTTTTGCAGTCCTGGTTGGTTCACAAGTGACTGCACCCTTATTTAATGATGTACGCCACGAATTACGGTTTTTAGCAGCAGTCTCCCAGGTTTCAAGATGAATTTCAAAAGCTTTGAGTGAGATTTTCAGTCTTTAAAGCGTTTACCACAAAGCAACTAGCCGTAAAAAAAAGTGTGTTTAGGGAACCTGTGATATGGCATACGAGTTAAGTAATCAGCCCAGCGAATCTGATTTTTCATTAGTAGATTTGTGGATTTTAAAAAGGCTTATGATAGTGTCCATAGGAATAGTCTATGGAATGTTATGCAGGAATTTGGAATACCAAGGAAGTTAATTAACATGACCAAACTATGCATGGAAGATACTTATAATATAGTAACATATAAAGGCAGGAAATCAGACCCCTTCCAAATAACATCTGGCTTGAAACAGGGTGATGCACTATCGCCGCTACTCTTCAATCTGGCTCTAGAGAAAGTTGTAAGGAAGGTAAAGGAGGAATGTGATATTGGAGGAACATCCAAGCTGCTTGGTTATG
Source organism: Cepaea nemoralis (assembly GCA_014155875.1). Classification (NCBI taxonomy): domain Eukaryota; kingdom Metazoa; phylum Mollusca; class Gastropoda; order Stylommatophora; family Helicidae; genus Cepaea; species Cepaea nemoralis. The sequence continues at coordinate 18,794 of JACEFZ010011696.1, forward strand.
CAGATGATATAGATATTATAGGGCAAAGTGAACAAAAGACATTAGAAATATTGACTCACTTAAAGGAAAAAGCCCAACAGATGGGGCTGGTTATCAACCAAGATAAGACAGAATATATGGTAATTTCAAGAGACGGAATGGCTAAAAACTCTGGCCACATACAAATAGATAATATGACCATTAAAAGAACGGAAACATACAAATACCTGGGTACAATCTTCAACTGCTCCAACATCATAAGGGAAGAAATACAAACTAGAATCAACTCTGGAAATAAGATATACTATGCACTACAACATCTACTAAAATCAAAGGCGCTATCTCGTAACACCAAAATCACAATATACAAAACACTGATCAGACCAGTTGTGCTGTATGGCTCTGAAACCTGGAGTACAACGAAAGGAGACGAAGCCTTGTTACAAACCTTTGAGAACAAAATTTTAAGACGCATCTTTGGACCCATTAGGGATACACAAAGTGGAGAGTGGAAAAGAAGAAGTAACAAAGACATTTATGATTTGTTTAAGTCCCCGCTAATCACTGGTATCATGAAGGCTAATAGACTACAATGGCTGGGGCATATAGAAAGAATGGAAGATAATAGGGAAACAAAACTCGCTTACACTCAGGAAATAAATGACCGTAGACCCCGAGGTAGACCAAGAAGGCGGTGGAGAGATAATATACATACAGACCTACAAGCACTTGGAATCAACGACTGGCAAGAGAAGGTCCACCAGAGAGACGAATGGAGACAGATTGTATTTGCAGCAAAGAACCTCAATGGCTCGGAATGCTGAAGAAGAGAGAGAGAAGAGAGAGAGTGTGGATACTGGGCTTAGTTGCAGACAATGAACAGGATTTGCCACATTTATCAGATGCCGTTATTGTACACATGAACAACTAGATTTAGAATTAAATTATAAGAAGTCAGAGATTATGGTTGTCTCTAAGATGAAGAAACATACCACACTGTAATATACTTTTTTTTTTTTTTAGCATATCCTTTACAGGACTTAGCTGTCAACACCAGCATCTTTCAGCTGTATGTTGATCTCTTGGCAAGATTACGCTCAGTAGTTTGCCATTGCTTTCTGAGCGGCCGGCTCAGTATCCCGCAAGTCACGAGCGGGGGTCGAACCGCCTCAGCTCTCGCTCCGCTACGAGACTCTGCGTGATAAACGGGATTACAGAGAGAAAGTGTTGTAACCCCACAGCCAGAGAGACCGGCCTGTAATATACTGGTAAATTGAAATATTCTTAAACAATTGATTCGGAACAACTATCTCCGAACAATCATAAGATCTGAATGGAGGTGCATTGAAAGATTAGAACAAGAATCGCTATAGCAAAGGTTGCCTTTTGCAAGATGGGAAACATTCTGACTAATAAACATATGTCAATTGCATTGAGAAAAGGAGTGGTGAGGTGCTACATAGAACCTGTACTTTTGTAAGGATGTGAAATATGGAAAATGAGCAGACAAGCTGAAAAACATCTAATAGCAGTGGAGATGTGGCTTCTGATGGAAATGCAAAGACATCCATGGACAGACAGAAAAACCATTCCTCCTATATATGGGACTATATTGTTTTTACTCCCGCTTATTAAAAACAATTTTCCCATATATTCCATAATGACGAAGTTGAAAAGCGAACGTTGATTACATCACGTTGTGCTTGTATGTCTCTACAAGAATATAATATTTGCAAAGGAAATATACTGTATTATCCAATCAATCGCAATCGATTTTATATTTTTGTATTCCGCTGAAAGATAACATTGCTTGCCTTTCTCAGGATTAAGACAAGAACAATTTGTCTCAATTTTTCAGACAGGTATTGTAAACCCACGGACCCCCTCCCCTAGACGAAGGTTAGGCAATGTTTCATCATCGGGTTACTCAGTTCGAACATCGCTATTGAAGTCGACGGATCGTGTTCCTCCAGTGACCTTCATTCCCAGCACAGCAATTATCGCAGCTTTTGTCTAAGTCACAACCGCAATGCCCTCTCATGGCTTTGTGATGTACTTGTTACTGGGGCATCTTCTGTACCTTTTCCTACTGGATTCTGTCTTCTGGTATTTTCGGTAGTTGATTTTCATGTGTAACGCTGTGACAATTCTAAGAAGGCCTTCGTTTATGTATGTGTTTATGTATGTATGTATGTATGTATATATATATATATATATATATATATATATATGTGTGTGTGTGTGTGTGTGTGTGTGTGTGTGTGTGTGTGTTCACTCACTGGCACCTTGCCAGACGATAGTTAGCGACATTGTGCTTCATCATCATCATCATCAAGTGCCCTGCCAGCTGGCGTAGGCGTTCATGGCTCTCCACAGATCTCGGTCTTTGGTTTTCTGGATCAACTCTGCTGTTGATATTCCTCCGTGCCACCATCTTAATCCATCCAGCATCATTTCTCTTGGTCTGCCTCTGCCTCTCTTCCCTTCGATCTTTCCAGTTGTCACGATGTTCTCAATGCCTCTCTTTTCATTACATGACCAAAGAAAGCTGTTTGTCTCTTTCTTATTGTTGTATATAGTGTTCTAGTTTCATTAGCCTGTTTCAGGCAGTTGTTGTTAGTTACTCTGGCAGTCCAAGGAATTCGCAACATTCGTCTCAGGAACCACATCTCTGTTGCTTCTAATTTCTTCTTAATTTGTTCATTTACATTCCAAAATTCACTGCCATACAGCAAAACTGGTTCTACATAGCATTTCAGCACTCTCTTTCTTACATTCAGTGATAGTGACTTATTGCATAAGATACTCTTCATTTTCTGAAATGCGGCTTTTGTGCTTCAACAAAGGCATAATAACTACAACCCTTGGCAGTGGATAGAGTTACACCTCTCCTTAGCACAAAGCATGAGCTGAATTGCAGAAACCGTGACTTGCCCATGCAACATGATCCCTCTCTCGACCTGCCTAGTTTACTTTACAGAGGAGAGGGGAAGGCGAGCTCTGCAACAGTACCTGAACATCTTGAATTTTTATACTGGGCCGGGAAACACATCTCTAAACCAACCTCAGTCTGGTAGATAATTTTCCTTTCAATGGCTCAGACAGCCTTAGTTCCTAATGCCTCGGATCTCACTCTTCAATAGGGATTCACAAGCTCAATACCAGCCTCTAAACACTAAACTTTCTGAAATCAGAATTAATAGAAGAAATAATTGTCCAACTCTGGGATAACAAGTCTACAGAATTAAGTAAATCCACGTCTCTAGTGTCATGATAAATGTTCTGGCCTCCAATGTCGTTGAGCTTTTTCTAATCCCTTTTTGTAATGAAATTTAGGTTGCTAAGTTCAGATTCCCATCTAATATTTGCAGGAGATGACATATGTCACACATTTTTGTTTTCCAATTTCACTGAGTTATTAAAGGAAAATACCAGCAACGCAGATTTACAAATAAATCATTATTTGATTCAGAAATGCAGGTAAAGAAACGTAATTTTTTCCCCCCGGCGTGTCTTCTCCATTGACAATATTTTAAATAATGGAGAAATAAGGAACATTAGGATAATGCCGCAAGAAACGTGTCAGATTATGATGCTGGAAAAATATGAGCATAAATATCACGTAAGAACAATTGAGTCACTGATAATACGGGAAATAATCCACGGGCATTAATTGGCATTCATAAACAAACATTGGTCAAAATCGAAAGTATGAGGACACACTAGACACCATTGAGTTATGGCTCTCCTCCTCCTCCTCCTCCTCCTCCTCCTCCTCCTCCTCCTCCTCCTCCTCCTCTTCTTCTTCTTCTTCTTCTTCTCCGCATATAACGCCTTTTTCCATAAAGCTCATAAGAATTAGTTGTGTTTACTAAATAAACATTTAAAACAATAGTCGCATGTCCTTCTACAGGATGTCGCATTCAAACATAGTATTATTTGGTTTGCTGTGATTTTCTAGAAAATTATACCTTTAGTAGTTTGCCATTGCTTTCTGAACCAGAATTCGACGTGTAAGTTTAACTCAATGCCGGTGTAGGGATCGAACGCCTTTCCTCACATCATCGTATCGAATGTTCAAGAGCGAGCCCTTTATCCTTTCTGACTAGCGTCGACTTCTGGCTGTCGGAAGAATACCCATCGTAAACTGCACAAAACCGCCATTTGCAAGTCTGGCTTTCATAACGATGTCTGGTTCCTTCCTCGTGTTTCATACTGTTGCGTGTAATCACATAAAGATGTCTGGTTCCTTCCTCGTGTTTCATACTGTTGCGTGTAATCACATAACGATGTCTGGTTCCTTCCTCGTGTTTCATACTGTTGCGTGTAATCACATAAAGATGTCTGGTTCCTTTCTCGCGTTTCATACTGTTGCGTGTAATCACATAAAGATGTCTGGTTCCTTTCTCGCGTTTCATACTTTTGCGTGTAATCACATAAAGATGTCTGGTTCCTTCCTCGTGTTTCATACTGTTGCGTGTAATCACATAAAGATGTCTGGTTCCTTTCTCGTGTTTCATACTGTTGCGTGTAATCACATAACGATGTCTGGTTCCTTCCTCGTGTTTCATACTGTTGCGTGTAATCACATAAAGATGTCTGGTTCCTTTCTCGCGTTTCATACTGTTGCGTGTAATCACATAAAGATGTCTGGTTCCTTTCTCGCGTTTCATACTTTTGCGTGTAATCACATAAAGATGTCTGGGTCCTTCCTCGTGTTTCATACTGTTGCGTGTAATCACATAAAGATGTCTGGTTCCTTTCTCGCGTTTCATACTTTTGCATGTAATCACATAAAGATGTCTGGTTCCTTTCTCGTGTTTCATACTGTTGCATCCATCCATCCATCATGTGCCATGCCGGTAAGCGTGGGCGGTCATGTTTTGCCATCTCACTCGATCACCAGAGTCGTGGATCAGCTCAGTGTTTCTGTCTCGACCATGCCACGAGGCCAAGCCATCCAGGTATTTGCTTCTAGGTCTTCCTCTTGGTCTGTTCCTTCAATCTTACCAGTTGTCACCAAGTTCTCCAATTCATTTCTTCTCATAACATGCCCCAAAAATTTGACTTTATGTAACTACTGTCAGACTTTGTTGCATATAATCACATAAAGATGTCTGGTTCCTTTTTCGTGTTTCATACTGTTGCATGTAATCACATAAAGATGTCTGGTTCCTTTCTCGTGTTTCATTCTGTTGCATGTAATCACATACAACCGCCACATCTTCTCCATTTCACATTGTAGTTCATCCATCTCTTCTTGAAAGTGTCTTTGTTTACTGTGATTGCTTCGTTGGAGTGCTGAGTCCTGGGTTATTGCTGAGTCCTGGGTTATTGCTGAGTCCTGGGTTATTGCTGAGTCCTGGGTTATTGCTGAGTCCTGGGTTATTGCTGAGTCCTGGGTTATTGCTGAGTCCTGGGTTATTGCTGAGTCCTGGGTTATTGCTGAGTCCTGGGTTATTGCTGAGTCCTGGGTTATGGCTGAGTCCTGGGGAGTCTCCATGGTGAGCGGTTACGTCACCTGCCTCGCGCTCAGAAGGTTGTGGGTTCGTCTCGAGGGCTACGTCTTCGGTTGACAAGTGCAATATACTCAGAGACTCCTGGGGGTCGTCGCTGGAGCTACGGATTTTGTGCTTTGTGCGTAGCTTTCGGCAGAATGTCCTGCAATAAGGGACTGAGCCATGTATGGTAAAACACGGTGCAATGAAATAGAGCCTCTAGTCTTTTTCGAGTGTTTGTTTATTGTGTGTGTGTGTGCATATGTGTGTGTGTGTGTGCATATGTGTGTGTGTGTGTGTGTGTGTGTGTGTGTGTGTGTGTGTGTGTGGTGTGTGTGTGGTGTGTGTGTTACGTTCTGTTAGAGGCGTGTTGATTATAAATCTTTGAACATCTTCTGAAGTATGTATAGAAAGCAATTTGGCCCCTCTCATTTGGTACCCTCTACCATGGCGTTATCATCACAGCCGCGGTCTACAGAACACAACTGCGTCTGACAGTAGTTACATAAAGGCAGCAATTTTACAAGATGAACAAAACTGTGCCTGACAGTAGTTACATAAAGGCAGCACTTCACAAGATGAACAAAATTGTGTCTGACAGTAGTTACATAAAGGCAGCAATTTTACAAGATGAACAAAACTGTGTCTGACAGTAGTTACATAAAGGCAGCACTTCACAAGATGAACAAAACTGTGCCTGACAGTAGTTACATAAAGGCAGCACTTCACAAGATGAACAAAATTGTGTCTGACAGTAGTTACATAAAGGCAGCAATTTTACAAGATGAACAAAACTGTGCCTGACAGTAGTTACATAAAGGCAGCAATTTTACAAGATGAACAAAACTGTGTCTGACAGTAGTTACATAAAGGCAGCAATTTTACAAGATGAACAAAACTGTGCCTGACAGTAGTTACATAAAGGCAGCACTTCACAAGATGAACAAAACTGTGCCTGACAGTAGTTACATAAAGGCAGCACTTCACAAGATGAACAAAATTGTGTCTGACAGTAGCTACATAAAGGCAGCATTTCACAAGATGAACAAAACTGTGACTGACAGTAGTTACATAAAGGCAGCATTTCACAAGATGAACAAAACTGTGTCTGACTGTCGTTACATAAAGGCAGCATTTCACAAGATGAACAAAACTGTGTCTGACAGTAGTTACATAAAGGCAGCATTTCACAAGATGAACAAAACTGTGTCTGACTGTCGTTACATAAAGGCAGCATTTCACAAGATGAACAAAACTGTGTCTGACAGTAGTTACATAAAGGCAGCACTTCACAAGATGAACAAAACTGAGTCTGACTGTCGTTACATAAAGGCAGCATTTCACAAGATGAACAAAACTGTGTCTGACAGTAGCTACATAAAGGCAGCATTTCACAAGGTGAACAAAACTGTGTCTGACTGTCGTTACATACAGGCAGCATTTCACAAGGTGAACAAAACTGTGTCTGACTGTCGTTACATAAAGGCAGCATTTCACAAGATGAACAAAACTGTGCCTGACAGTAGTTACATAAAGGCAGCATTTCACAAGGTGAACAAAACTGTATCTGACTGTCGTTACATAAAGGCAGCATTTCACAAGGTGAACAAAACTGTGTCTGACAGTAGCTACATAAAGGCAGCACTTCACAAGATGAACAGCAGTTTATCAATTTGTCTCAGCAGCTTATCTTTGTCAGTCGAGATGAGGAAAAGAACGAATGAACGAACGAACTTAATTTTTACAGGGTCACAAATCGGACACGCAGGCCAGTCTTACATTCGGCCTTTCCAACCACTCATCTACCGTAAATCAATAATCTATTGTGCATGTTACATTCACATTGAAAAAGACACCATTGTCAAATAAGGTCTTAAACGTTATATTAAGCCATTCCTAATGTACGGAAATTGATATATGCTCAGTTTTACGTTCATTAGTTTGACATTGCTTTATGAAGTGCCCACGCCTCATAGAATCTGAATGAATACAATGTGATCACCATCAAAATGCTGATATAATTAAATTGAGAGAGAGAGAGAGAGAGAGAGAGAGAGAGAGAGAGAGAGAGAGAGAGAGAGAGAGAGAGCAGTAGCAGCAGCACCAGAGAGGCAGCTATGGAATGGAATGACCCGGACACTTCACGATCACTCCAGGAGCTGAGATACTATTGAAATGTGGATCAGAGTCTCTATCATTGACGTCATGGATCACGATGAGCAGCAGATGTCTACCAGATGAATATCGTTTTCCCAGTTAATGGAGCTTACAAAGTATCTTCCATACGCTTCATTTAACAGCAGTCTTCTCTCTCTCTCTCTCTCTCTCTCTCTCTCTCTCTCTCTCTCTCTCTCTCTCTCTCTCTCTCTCTGTGTGTGTGTCTGCCTCTCTCTCTCTCTCTTTCCCGTTCTCTTTTTCTCTCTTATTTCTCTCTCTCTCTCTCTCTCTCTCTCTCTCTCTCTCTTCTCTTCTCTTCTCTTTAACCCTTTTTTCGCTCTCTCTTTCTCTTTCTCTCAGTTTTGGCTCTCTCTTTCGCGTTCTCTCTCTCTCTTTCTCTCTTTCTCTCTCTGTCTCCCTCCCCCTCTCCCTCTCTCTCTCTCTCTCTCTCTAATTTTGCTGTTTTTCTCTCATTTCTTGACATAGCAACCGGGACGTGAGATAATTTTTTAAAGCATTCATTTTTCATGTGAATTAGAAAATCTTTGAGATGCTTTATGTGCTTGCCAATTGAAAGCGTGATCTTGACGTTGCCATTACTTCCAACATAGAGCCTGTCATGTGTCCACGTGGTATATATGGAGAGAACCAGAAGTCAAGGGTCAAACTGATTGTATCTTGACAGGGAAAAGAGACGTCTGTGAAGTCATAGAAGCTAGAGTCAAACTTAACATAAGCATCGATATTGATCATAAGATGGTGGTAATAGACAGGAAAGTCAAGATAAACATACAAATGAGAAAGAAGAAATAGAAAATTGAAGTAATCAAATTGAAAGAACTAGATGAAGAAGGAAATTTAAAAGTCTTACAGAGAACATTACAACAAAATAATGGAAAAACTGCATCAGAGTTATGGAAAAGACACTTGAAGTAAATGAAGAATTGATTAATTTCAAAGTAGCTCTTATGAAAACAGCCCAAGGAATATGTGGAGCAAACAACAACAATAGAAATGTAATGTAGGTTGTAAAATATCAGCATGATGGAATAATGAAATAAAAGACAACTTAATCCATTTTCTTTACGGGCGTCCTCTTGTAGCAGATCTTCTTTGCTGTAGGAACAGTGCTGGTAGTTGATTGATTGATTGATTGATTTAGGAACCGACATCATAGCATTCGGGACATTCCCATAAGCGCTCCGTCCCCATCCTCAGCAGCCAGCGAAGAGTTCCAACACTAATAGTTCCAGTAGCAATCTGATTATATGTCCGTCTCGCCTTTCCTCTGAGCGTCGAGCATCGGCCAGATCCTCTCGTCACACCTCGCTGTCTCATTCTTACCAGACTATGGTGATCCATTTGCTCCTCCGAGGAGCAAATTTGCTGGTAGTTGATGGTGTTGCATTCTAACGAGATGGAATAACCATTTGATCTTCTGTCTTTCAACGTATGTGGCACAAGGTACTGATCCCACTGTCTGTCTGATAACATCATTTTTTATTGGGTCTCGGATAGTTAAGTTGGCAGCTCTAAACTCACATGTGTTCATTTTACGTAAGTGTGATTTATAATGTCCAAATATGACATTGAAAGCATAAGATTGGTGTGAATATGTCTGTCGTTTTGCGGACATAGGTATGTTTGGATGCTTCAGTAGGGTGACGTGTACTACTTGATGAATATTGTATGACATTGGTTTTTTATTCCCGTACATATGTATCTGCCGGTCTCTCTGGCCGAGGGGTTACAACACTTTCTCCGTAATCCCGTTTATCACGCAGAGTCTCGTAGCAGGGCGAGAGCTGGGAGCAGTTCGACCCCCGCTGGTGACTTGCGGGATAACTGAGCCGGCCGCTCAGAAAGCAATGGCAAGCTACTGAGCGTAATCTTGCCAAGAAATCAACATACAGCTGAAAGATGCTGATGTTGACAACGATGTCCTGTAAAGGATATGCAAAAAAAAAAAAAAAAAAAACATATGTATCTACGGTGTTTGCCATAAATGAGGCGCTGAAACCTCTTGCCCTCAGGTGGATTGGGCCCGTTAGCTATTACAGCAGTCAATCTAGGAGATGGAAAACTCCGATTATAAACCACCAAGTTTAAGGTGGACCGACGTGCCAAGAATTGAATGGCCACGGGTGAGCTGGTCTTGAACGTGGAACGTCTGGTATACGGGCGGGACGGCGCCAGACGTATGGACTCCTGAGGGACATCCCCTGTCCCTTCCCTAGCAGGCAGGCTCTACAAGGGTTGCCTATTATTTCCTGCAATATCCAAACTTTGTTCATGAAATCAATTAAATACGGGAATCGTCGCTGGAGCTATGGAGCACGTGCTCTGCGCTTGACACATCCTTCAGAGGCTAGCAAAGAGAGAGTGAGGAGGAGAAGACGAGAAAATAGTGTGAGAAGAAGGCATAGAAATAGGAGGGCAGGCGTCAGGAGAACAAGACGAAAAGTGAAGACATTAGGTTTCGCTTGCTTGCTTGATTGCTTGTGTTCGTTGGTTTGGGCTCCAACGCGAAGTCCTGTATGTCGGATGAAGGCATCCTATTGTCCAACATCAGTGTGATGTCATACAGGACCTGAGGTTTGCGTGAGTATCCGTTGTCCCATGTCTGGCTTATTGGTGTGCAGACTGGTGGTTCCTCGCCGTACAGGCAGACACTCTCCGACTTCGGAGGAATCGGCGATCCTACTGACTTTAGCCAGGACCCCGAAGGGACCTGTTGCCCAGGACGCTCGACGAGGACGCGTCAATAGGTCTTGGCCAGTATATAACCAGGCCATTGGTGCCTTGGAAACACCTCTGCGTCCCACTAGGTCTCAACCATGTAAGAGTGGGATACTGGCACTGTCGTAGTGCCAGGCAGAGAGGTCCTGTATTGGAGCGGCTAATATATGATTTTGATGTCCTCATGCTCCAGGAGCTAAATACAGACAAATACCATTGCCGTGGATACGGCACTTATATAAACCCTACTGGGCAGAAGAGACATGGGCAAGGTCTGCTGGTGAAGGAAGGAGTGAAGCATGTGGTAATTGACTTGAGCCAGTGGAATCACAGTGCAAGAGAGGTCCAGGGTATACAAATGGAGATTGATGGCTTAAGTTGGAACATCATAACTGTATATGCCACAGTGGACTGTTTTGTCAGAAAGGAACACTGGGACTTGCTTAAGGAATTGGAGGAATTACCGGATGATAAGCTACTCACATGTGGAGACTTCAATGCGAGGAACAGAGATTGGGACAGTAGTGGAAGAAAACCGACAGGGAATTGTCCTTGCGGAAGCCATGGTGGATTCCGATGTGGTCTCCATAAATGATGGTAGGCCGACTAGAATGGCAATGATGCCTGGCGATGCAGACACAGCTATTGACTTGGCACTTGTCTCCCAGTCATCAATCCTTAATGTAAAGTGGACTATTTTGAATGACCATGGGAGTGATCACATGCCATGCGCAGTCCTGATCTCTAAATCCAGGAAAGTTAAGGCTAGGAGAGCACGCAAGACATTCCGGTATGAGTGGACCGATTGCCTTCTTGGGCGCCTCAGACAGGGGGCATGTAACAGGACTGTTAAAACTCCTTTTTTTTTTTTTTTTTGCAGCCCCCATGGTGAACCCCAGAAGTAGACCATGCTTGAAAGCAAAGAGAGCTGCAGTGAAGCAGCTAAAGAAAGTGCGACAGACACTTCGAAGCTCACGAGAAGAAGTGGACACAGCGGAAAATGTCAAGAAAGACAAGGTGGAGGTTTTCAAGCGCTGTGCTGCAGAGCCCAAAAAGGCAAAATGGGAATATTTCATGAAGGAGATTGGAGGTGATAAAACACTGCGAAAATTCTGGAAACTGCACAGACAAATACAAAGAAAAGATCGGCCTAGGACAGTGGGAACAATTTATAGAGATGATGGTGTGCGCGTGACAACAGACAAAGAGAAAGGGGAGGCGTTTCTCCAAAGATTTTTAGAGCAGACCAATCATGATGATGCGGACACCAGGGATGCAGTTAGAGAGGAGTTATCTGGCACCATAAAGAATATGCATTATGAAGAAATTATACGGGTTGAAGATGTTAAACATATTTTGAAAAAGGTAAACTACACGGCACGAGGGCCTGATGCGGTCAAATATGACCACATGAAGGCTTTGAGCGATGTAGACCTGAAGGAGATGACAGATTGCTTTAACCAGAGCATTAGGACAGCAACAGTACCGTAGGATTGGGTATACAGTTATCTCATCCCTCTCCCAAAACCATTCAAGGATCATTCAAAGCTTAGCGGCTTTGGGATCATAACCCTTCAAAATACATTTGGGAAGGTTTTAGAGAAGATAGTCACTGTCAAGCTGCAAGAGTTTTTGGAAAGGGGGACGCTTCTTCCAAGAGGCCTGGAGAGCTACAGGCCAGGGAAAGATACCTGGTCAAATGCAGCCACTTTTGCATTTGACGTTTATGAGGGGTTCCAGAGTAGACAGGAAACGATGGCGGCAGAGCTTGATCTCGAGGATGCGTGCAATAGAGTTCGGTATGATATTTTGATGGACGTACTGATGGAGAAGGGGTCAATCGCTGGTTGGTGAACTGGATAGCGGCCGTCCTGCGCTCTCGTCGGGTTGCTCTCCGTCTGAGTGCATGGACCTCAGAGCCACAAATTTTAACCCCGGGACTGCCACAGGGATCCGCAATCTCACCGGTGCTTTTTAACGTGTATACAAGCAAGATTGCAAATCTAGAAGCACCAGGGGTTGGAAGGATACTAACATTTGCAGATGATATTCTTGCATACAGGCAGGGGAGAGATAGGGAGCAAACAGCCCAGGAGCTACAGACGACAGTAGACAAAGTGATTGACAGGATTGTGAGAACTGATGTCCCAGGTCTCACGATAGATGGTAGAAGCGACAACAGAAAAAACAAACTGAAGTATCTGGGAGTCACATTTGACAGGAGCCTGTCCTTCAAGGATCATGTGGAGATGGTTGTGACAAGATCTCAAAAGGGTCTCCATGCACTTAAAACTATGGCTGCAATGGACACAGAGCAGAGAATGCTTTTCACACTATACCAGCATTTGATCCTCTCAGTGATTGATTATGGACTAGGACTGCTCACTGTCTCAAAGAGTCAGTTGGTGAAAATGGAGCGCTTACAGAACGAAGCTATGCGGGTCATTCTGGGATGCACCAGAGACACCCCAGTAGTGTGTATGCGTTACATCCTTGGTTTGCCGACTGTTGCTGGTGGGCTCAAGGTGATGCAGGCGAAGGCATACCTCAGAGTAGCTGCAGACACTGACCACCCACTGCACTGAGGCGCTGGACGCAGTTAAGGGTCAGCGACTGACAAGTGGGAAATCATGGATGGCTCAGACGGAGGATACGATCAGACAGGTGTGCATCTTGGAGAACATTAGGCGAGGAGAGGAGTGGGTCAGAGTGCCAACGGAGCAGTCAGACTTGTGCAGAGTTAGAATCACACTGAGCCGGGAGTGCAGGGAGTGGCCTGCAGGGGCCACGGAAGTGGAAATCCAGCAACTAATTTAGGGTAATGCTCGCCCGGGTGATATGATTATATACACAGATGGTTCGGTTTTGAGAGGCAGGAGTAGTGCTTGGGGGTTCTTTGCAAAAGCTAATGGTCGACGTTCACAACATCTAGCTTAAGAATGGAGGTGGCGGCAGTCAGTGCAGCTTTCCGTTGGATGGAGAGTACGATACACACACACACATCGTGATTGTAACTGACTCAGAAAGCATGCTGAGTAGGGTGAGGACAGGCAAGCTTCGTGCAGAGTGGCTTGCTTCGCTTCGGAAGTCACGGGTGACAAGCATCGTCTGGATCTTTTCTCCGGGACATGCGGGTGTGCTGGGGAATGAACAGGCGGACAGATTGGCTGGCTCTACAAAACTTGGTGGAGTATTGATGCATGATAAGGCAGGCGTGGTTGCGGCCTTGTGGAAGCACGTGTACACCTCGGAGGAGCAAATGGATCAGCATGGTCTGGCAAGAATGCGACAGCGAGGGGGGACGAGGGGATCTGGCCGACGATCGACGCTCAGGGGAAAGGCGAGACGGACATATAATCAGATTGCTACTGGTACTATTAGTGTTGGAACTCTTCGCTGGCTGCTGAGGATGGGGACGGAACGCTTATGGGAATGCCCCGAATGCTGTGATGTCGGTTCCTAAATCAATCAATCAATCAGTTGGGGTGATAGTTGATATATAAATGTATTTGCTTTTTGACATCTGATTCCTATGACTCTATCTATTCTGCTATCTGCTGTGGTCATACTTCCAAGATATTTGAATTATTTAACTTATTTCAGAGATGTGCTATTTTATCAGTATACTTAGAGGAGATCTGCTAACTTGCATTACTTCAGACTGGGCGGTATTTATATTCATATTGTAAAAACAAATAAAAGTTCATTTATTGCGGGTGAATCTGTTGTTTCATTTGAAGTAAAGAGTTCAAAATTTTATGAATGTCTTTGGATATTCTGTCTATGTAGATGTTAAATGGCAGAGGAGACGGCACAAATACCGCTGGCTCAAAAATATGTCCAGCTTAGCTTGAGAAGATTTAAACATTTCTGGCTAAAAAATACCCCCCAACTAGAGACGCGGGAAACAATTCAATATTGGGACAATTTCCACGGAGACCACTATTCGAACAATTATGCATTGGTGTGAATACAGATCATCATCTCATTTTATTCACAAGCGTGTTAGATGGCTGTCAAAGGAAACTGTAACTGAACAAATATTTGAGTTGAGCACAAATTATTATTTGAATGTTAGGGTAAGATGATATGTTTGGCCTGAATGCGTGATGAGGTGGATCACGAGGTGAATCAGGCAGCATTTTTGAATAGCTGAATACAAGAGTCTTCAGATGCAAGGATGAATATACGAAGATTATACTTTGCATTTATTCTCTGACAGTTTTTAACAGCGAGCTGGAAAACTGAAATAGAAGGTCAAGATAAATAATGTTACAATGTTTGTGAAACTCTCTCTCTCTCTCTCTCTCTCTCTCTCTCTCTCTCTCTCTCTCTCTCTCTCTCTCTCTCTCTCTCTCTCTCTCTCTCCCTATCTATCTATCTATCTATCTATCTATCTATCTCTGCAACAATTAGTAGATGCGGTTATTGCACACAGTGAACAGCTAGGGCTAGAATTGAATTGTAAGAAGACACAGATTATGGTCGTCACTAGGACGAAGGAAATACCACAATGTAATGTATAAGTAAACGGGAATATTCTTTAACAATTGAATCGGTAAAATTATCTCTGAACATTCATAACATCTGATGGGAGATGCCTTGAGGAGATTAGAACAAGAATTGCCATGGTGAAAGTAACCTTTTGCAAGATGAAAAACATACTGACCAATAAAACGATGTCAATTGCAACGAGAAAACAAGTGATGGGATGTTACATAGAACCTGTACTGTTGTATGGATGTGAAGTGTGGACAATAAGCAGTCAAGCTTAAAACCATCTGGTGGTTGTGGAAATGTGGTTTCTGAGGAGAGTACAAAGAATACTATGGACAGACAGAAAAAACTAATGACCAAATCCTACAAGAAACAAATGAAAATCGTAAACTGATTAGAGAAATTAGACGCAGACAGTCAAATTTTTGGGACATGTTATGAAAAGAAAT
Source organism: Cepaea nemoralis (assembly GCA_014155875.1). Classification (NCBI taxonomy): domain Eukaryota; kingdom Metazoa; phylum Mollusca; class Gastropoda; order Stylommatophora; family Helicidae; genus Cepaea; species Cepaea nemoralis. The sequence continues at coordinate 34,113 of JACEFZ010011696.1, forward strand.
AAATTGAAGAACTGGTGACAACTGTGGCAGAATCCCCCCGCCCCCCACACCATTACGGCCCTTGACGGACCTAGTTGTCACCTGTTGTCCCTGGGGTGAAAGGAATCAACAAGCACACTCTCTTAATTCTATATCATCAGCCTTGGAATCTAATTGACCTTTGTCTACACAACCCCTTCAGTCTCTGGATCTCTCTCTCTCTCTCTCTCTCTCTCTCTCTCTCTCTCTCTCTCTCTCTCTCTCTCTCTCTCTCTCTCTCTCTCTCTCTCTCTCTCTCTCTCTTCTTACCACGGGACAATACCCCTCTTCATATTCCTCCAGAACATACCCACACAACTCTGGCTTCTAACAAATGATAAAATAATTTAATAAAGAAAAGTGTCACGTGTGTGCAATGTATGTGTATAGAACGTCTGTAGTATAGTCTATTGTGTATGCGAGATGAGACCAGTCAGTTCAGGATCTTTCATCATAGTGTCCGGCCATACCACAACACAACACAGCAAGTTCAGAGGGACCTCACCGAATGAAGCGTCTCTCCGGCCAGAGGTCGACTTCTTCCAGTTGATCATGGATAGTCTGGGTGCCTGGTTACTAATGTTGAATATGGTAGAATACTGTCCATGAGTTCGGAACACACGATGTACCTGATACGTCTATAGAAATCCGTGACCTAGGAACACTTTCACATATCTCACAAGATCTCAAAACCTTCTGTCTCGTTGGACAATGTTACTGAATGATTCTCTTCACTATTCAAACCTCTCTACCTACTACAGTCATAGTCAAGTGAGGTGTTTACAGTTCATTAAAATCAGCTGTTTTGGGAACTCAATCACTAACACCTAGCCTTTTCATGATAAACACTCCTGGCTCAGACGAGACCATGATTTGTGGAACGGTGTCCAATTGCAGAGGCCATTTAGCAAAACTGCACTCGGTGTTACTGCCATTGTCCACCTCTCTGAGTTGTCCTTAAGTTCTCAGATACAGTAGAACCTGTCGAAGAGAGAACACCCGGTGAGAGAAACCCGATTCAGACCTACTATATGTGAGTGTAGGCCGAAGGCCGTACTCAGATATTTATATCCTGATCAACATAGAACTAAACTCTGGCATAAGGCAGAGGAGTTCATCACATTGGCCTGAGACGTGGTAAGAAAAGGAAAGACTAAAGGAAAGCGAAGAAACCCCAGTAGACACCCTACCGGAAGATCCTACCATTAACATTTCCTTTATTCCCCCAACCACCCTCAATCTCACTGAATATCATCCCACGACATTGGTCTTAACCTGCTGAGTTAAACGATATACCACTCAACCTAGTTTAAGCAACGCATCAGCCTGCTGCTGCCGACGCTCCTATAATAGGTTCCCACAACGCCCCATCACTACGCTCAATTCCAAGTATCTCCCAATTGTGCATAGTCAATTACCTGCCTAGTATTAATGACTACTACAATTGGTTTCCCTTTCCCGGTGATATCATTCCGGCGCACGTTGCCGACAATTTGTGAAGCACTGCCTTTAATTACTTATACATAATCTCTATCTATTTAATACCTTATGTAATCTATTCCTTTCTAGAATTGAAACCACAAATTCACATTATGGACAAATGTCCGTCGACTTTAATCAACTCGGGACACAGTAGTTTCTTTTCCAGTTAGAATTTGAACAGAACAACAGTCCATTTCGTTTCAATCCATCCAGCCCACTGATTGCAAACATTTTATCCCGACTGCCGAGAACTGTGTCTGAATGACGTCACTGACTTGGCCAGGAACCAGGTGCCAAGAAACTCTCTTTCTCTCATTCTCGGATCGGGTAAACAATATACCGACTGGTCCCCCTTTGATCAGGGAAATCCTTCCCCTGCACTCAAAGAATTCTGGTCGGCGTTTGATCTGGGAAGACCTTTCCCAACAACAAAGGGTTGCAGCGCCTAGAGACGGCTGTCTCTGGCAATCCATCATTCTGGTCGGCGTCTCCAGTAATTCCATGACACTAGTCCAGCTAAATTGGATACATGATAGGCTGTCAGAATGTTCTGGGAATTGCATGCCAAGGAAAGGCGTCTAGGGAGTGAGCTGCCCACCCCACATCTTTATGTCTTAGCTAGAATATGTGAAGATCTAACACTTAACACGGTAACTGTAGTATAAGTCATGGAGGCTGACTTTCCCGGGTTATTTGTTGTTTAGAATTGAGCTATAAAAATTATCACGCAAATATATATATCATGTGCCATGCCGGAAAGCGTGGGCGGTCATGACTCGCCATTTCACTCGATCACCGGTGTCGTTGATCAGCTCAGTGTTCCTGTCTCGTCCATGCCATGTGGCCAAGCCATCCAGGTATTTTCCTCTCGGTCTGCCTCTTGGTCTGTTTCCTTCGATCTTGCCAGTTGTCACCAAGTTCTCCAATCCATTTCTTCTCATAACATGCCCAAAAAATTTTGACTGTCTACGTCTAATTTCTCTAATCAGTTTACGATGTTCATTTGTCTCCTGTAGTACTTGGTCATTGGTTTTTCTGTCTGTCCATGGTATTCTTTGCATTTTCCTCAGAAACCACATTTCTGCAGCCATCAGATGTTTTTTTTTTTCCAGCTTGACTGCCCATTGTCCAAGTTTCACATCCATACAAAAGAACAGGCTCTATGTATCCCCTCAACACTCTTTTTCTCGTTTCAATTGACATCTTTTTATTGGTCAGAATGTTTGTCATCTCGCTAAAGGCTACTTTCGCCATGGCGATTCTTGTTCTAATCTCTTCAAGGCATCTCCCATCAGATGTTATGACTGTTCCAAGATAATTGTACCGATTCACTTGATGAAGAATATTTCCATTTACTTGTATATTACATTGTGGCACTTTTTCCTTCCTAGTGACGACCATAACCTGAGACTTTTTACAATTTAATTCTAACCCCAGTTGCTCACTGTGTACAACAACCGCATCTACTAATTGTTGCAGGTCCTGCGCATTGTCTGCAATTAATACTGTATCATCTGCATATCTAATGTTATTGATGTTTCGTCCTCCAATGCTGATTCCATTTATATCCTCTACATTTCTGAAAATATTTTCACTGTATAGGGAAAAAAGATCTGGAGACATCACACTTCCCTGCCTAACACCTCTTTTAATTGGCTGATACTGTCCCACTTCATTATCAATCCTTATTGCAGCTTGTTGTTTCCAATATATGTTTTTATAAGTCTAATGTCTTTCCCATCAATTTGTAGATCTGCAAGCATATCCACCATGTTGACATGTCTAACTCTATCAAAAGCCATTTGTATAGTCAATAAAGCAAAGATGTATATCCCTGTTTACTTCTATAGCACGTTCAATAACTGTTCGCAGCATATACACAGCATTTACTGTACCCTTTCCTTCTACAAACCCACATTGTTCTTCCCCTATTTCAGGTTGTATCTTCTTCCTCACTCTTTGCATGATAATTCTTAGCAAAATCTTTGTGATGTGACTCATTATACTAATTGTTCTATGTTGATCACATTCCAAGGTTCCTGATTTCTTTGGGATTCCAATAAATACGAGTTACATAATTCAGGAGGTATATCTCCAGTATCATATAATGTGTTCATCAGTCTGGTGACTTGCTCTAGTCCAAATTCTTCTAAAGCTTTAATCATTTCTGTTGTGATGTTATCTGCACTGGGGGCCTTGCCAGCATTCATATGCTTAAGAACATTTCGAACTTCCATCTCCAAAATTGGCGGTCCTTCATTATTAAATCTAATATCATACTGTTCGTCTCTGTTATCATCATAAAGGTGTTTCACATAATCTGTCCATACATGTAGAATCTGGTCTTTTTCAATTATAATTTTGCCATCTTTAGTTTTTAGACACCCTGTTGATGTACTTGTTCTTTTATTAGTAAGTTCCTGAATTCTTTTGTGCACTAATTTGGTATTTTGACTGTTGTGTTGGTTTTCAATTTCTAAGTACTTTTCCTAAAGCCATGATTCTTTTGCCTCCTTACATAATATTCTGACTTGTCTGTGGATTTCTTCATATTTGACAGAATTATTTTTGTTGAGTCTTCTTGTTTCCATAAGGTGTAAAATTTCTCCAGTCATCCATTTCTTACTACCCACCTTCTTTAATTTTGGAATAGTTGTTTCTGCAGCCACATTGATTGAATTCTTCAACGTTTCCCATTGATCATCCACATCCTGGAATAATATCTCTAGATCAGACAATATTTCAAATATGTTCTGTACTTCTATGTTGAATTTGTTTTGTATTTCCTTGTCATTACTCAATGTACACAAATCATATTTAGTGTTTCCTGTTATATACTTGACTTTCTTCAACTTTATCCTCAATGTTCCTTTGAGTAATCTGTGGTCACTATAACAATCAGCACTGGGAACTGTTTTTTCTACTGTTAACGCGTTTCTAAATCTTCTGCTAATGAGAATGTAGTCAATCTGGTTTCTAATCCTGCTATCAGGACTCCTCCATGTCCATAATCTTCTAGGGTGTTGCTTAAACCAGGTGTTTCCTACAATCATTTCCTGTTCTTTTGCCCACTCCACGAGTCTGTATCCTCTTTCATTTCTCTCTCCTAAACCATAGTTTCCTACTGTGTATCTATCCCCTTGATTTCCTACTTTTGCATTGAAGTCCCCTATTATGATGTTTATTTCTGAATTATTACCTTTCTTTAAGGCAGCCTCTATGTCATTATAAAATTCTTCTACACTATCTTCACTGGATTCTCCTGTTGGTGCATATACTTGAATAATATTTATGCTAAAAGGTCTGCCACTTAATTTAACTAGTAGAACTCTGTCCGACACGCCCCAATATCCTTGAACAGATGTTGATGTTTTCCGATCCAAAATAATTGCCACTCCCCTATGACGATCTTCACCTCCAGAATAAATAATCATGAAATCGTCATCTATCTTGATGTCTGATCCTGTCCATCTCGTTTCGCACATACCTAAAATATTAATATTTTCCCTTTCAATTTCTTGTTTTATGTTCTCTAATTTTCCGTCGTTGTTTAACGTCCTAACGTTCCATGTTGCTAATTTTAACGTCTCTGTCCTTGTCTTGCGATGATCAGTCTTTAAGCGAATCATGATATACTAGGCACTTTTAAAGAGGTAGTTTGCCGTTGCTTTCCTCTACGGCAGTGACCGTACTGGTCGGAGACCGCAGCCATTGGCTCAAGAAGAGCTCTTCTGCCTGCCGTCGTGAATTTGAGACCATGACCAACGAATATCTGTCGGCTGGCCTCAAATTTCATCCACCACCTGCCTTCCGTGGCTTCTTTTGAAAACTTCCATTAAAAGAGCACAAAATAACATCACATAATCCACAGGAAAACACTATTCACAGGAAATCCAAAGTAAATAACACGAAATCCAAAGGAAAACACTAAATAGCGTCCCTCCGAAAAGTACGCGTCATCCTGTCGCCATTGTACCGGCGAAGATATATATATCTTCTTCTTCTTCAGCGTTCCGAGCCATTGAGGTTCTTTGCTGCAGATACAATCCGTCTCCATTGGTCTCTCTGGTTGAACTTCTCTTGCTAGTCGTTGATTCCAAGTGCTTGTAGGTCTGTATATATATTATCTCTCCATCGTCTTCTTGGTCTACCTCGGGGTCTACGGTCATTTATTTCCTGCGTGTAAGCAAGTTTTGTTTCCCTATTATCTTCCATTCTTTTTATATGTCCCAACCATTGTAGTCTATTAGCTTTCATGATACCAGTGATTAGCGGGGACTTAAACAGATCATAAATGTCTTTGTTACTTCTTCTTTTCTACTATCCACTTTGTGTATCCCTAATGGGTCCAAAGATAGGTCTTACAAGTTTGTTCTCAAAGGTATGTAACAAGGCTTCGTCTCCTTTCGTTGTACCCCAGGTTTTAGAGCCATACAGCACAACTGGTCTGATCAGTGTTTTGTATATTGTGATTTTGGTGTTACGAGATAGCGCATTTGACTTTAGTAGATGTTGTAGTGCATAGTATATCTTATTTCCAGAATTGATTCTAGTTTGTATTTCTTCCTTATATATATATATATATATATATATATATATATATATATATATATATATATATATATATATATATATATATATATATATATATATATATGCGTAATAATTGTTATAGCTCAATTCTAAACAACAAATAACCCAGAAAGTCAGCCTCCTTGACTTATTCTACAGTTATCGTGTATATACCGTAGTTACCTTGCATATATTCATTTGAAACCCGTTCTAATGGCTTTATTACAAAAGCATTTAAAGTAACATTAACAGGTGTGGTAGAATTAAACAAAGCATTCATTTTGAATGAATTATGCACCATGGGTTGGTCATAAGAAGTCGCCGTAGGTATTCAGGCAAGCGTCCCATTGCTTAGGTAGGCGGCGAATGCCAGTCCGCAAGAAAAGATTGTGGTTGCTCACTGAACCAAGTGTTTACCGCTTTCATTACGTCTGCATCTGTGTGAAATCGTTGCCCCATGAGAGTTCTTTTAGAGGTCCGAACAAATGAAAATCACATGGTGACAAATCAGGACTAAAGGCTGGATGTTGCAGAATTTCCCACTTCTTCCTTGCTAATGCTTCCTGTACAATCTTTGCGACATGCGGACGAGCATTATCGTGCAACAAAATCACACCGGGTCGTTTATTCTTGATGGCTTTTTGCAGCTTGTCTAGTGTTTGCAAGTAGTGGGTAGAGTTGATCCAATCCAATCCAATTTTGGTACGAGTACCCCCTTTCAGCCTTCGAGTTTTTCGACTTGGCTATGTAGGGGTGTTTATGGTGTAGCTTGTAATTTGTCTTTCGTATTTTGGGCTGCCTGTTGTCAGCTTCTCGGCTTCTGATGGGTTGATTGCGTTCGTTACTTTCTTAATGAGGTATTTTTATGTCTGGACAGAGTTGCGCACTTGTTGAGGCCCGGAGTAATTTTGGTCCCACCGCGTCTTATGGTGCTGTTTCCTTCATGGAGCTTTACCTCTCGTTCTTTATGCTCCAGTAATTGTGAACGTTTGGGCGTCGTCTTGGTCTTCCTTGATTTCGTGTGTTGTGGGCGGTTCACCAGTTCGATCTTGGTGGGGAGCGATATCGTACTTCCTCTGTTGCTTCTTCTTCTGTCTGTGCTCTTGCATCTTCTGGTTCGGGTGTGGCTGTCTGGGTCTTGAGCAGGACAAATATCTCATGTAGAGTGTCTTCTGTCTTTCGTTTCACATCTTGTATGTTTGATATCTGTTCTTCATTCTCAGCCTTTAAAGCAGTCATCTGCGCGTCATCCCGCTCAATCTTCTGCTGAGCTTGCTTAATTTCGTCCAGGATAGCGCTGAAGGCGGCCGTTATCTGTGAATTCCTGCGTCTTGTCTTTTTCTTCTTCCATGCTTGATAGCCTTTCTTTTGTCTCAGCCTTTATAGCAGCCATTCGAGCGACATCCTGCTCAATCTTCTGCTGAACTTGCTTCGTTTCGTCCAGGATGCGCTGAGCGGCTGTTATCTGCGTCTTTTCTTTTTCTTCCTCCATGCTGTTGAACTTTGATCGCAGGTCCTTCAGTTGGCCTTCAAGTTGCGCTTTGTCGCTTTTTGTGAGTCGATTGGTGGCCTCGTACTGCCTCCTAGCCTCTTTATAGGGCAGGTTAGTTTTGATGGCGATCTTCATAGCTTCCTTGCTGTCTTGGTGGCAGGGGCAGCCGAGGTACCTGGCGCCGTGGTTGCCGAGGCAGTTGGCGCATTTTCTGTTAGTGTTAGGCCTCCTGAAGTCCTTGTCGATCTTTGCATGCTGGCACTGACTGTATGGATGAGGTGCAGAGCAGTATCTGCATACCTCAACCTCACTCTTGCAGGTGGCACGGGTGTGCCAAAACTTCTGGCACTTAGAGCACTGCAGCACTCTCGGTATGTAGTGCTCTGGAACTTGGTCTCTCTTGTCCCATCTGATGTATTGAGGGATCACTCGGTCCTCCGATGTTACTATGACGACTGTGGAGGGGATGTTGTTCTTTCCGATGATCCTCTCGGCACTGGTGATCTTGAGTTTCTTGTTCTCCCTTGTCAGCATCTCCCTGATCTGGTCGTTGGTGAGATGGGTCTTGACTCGTTTAATGACCCATCGTTTCATCATGCTGTGTCGGGTTGCTTGTCAATTGTGATGCCGTGGTGAAGCTTGATGTCGGCCTTCTCTCCTTGTGCGATTTTCTGTATAAGTGCTGTGGTCTTTGGGTTTTTGTTGATGGAGACCACTACTCCATCAGTTTCTTGCGTAGCTGGTAGATGATGTTTCTTCCCAGCTCGTTTTCCAGCAGCTTGATTATCTTGTCTGTTGGTTGCTCCGACAGTTTGGCTTCTCCCACGCTTTTGTGTTTTAGCAGCAATTTGCCGGTGAAGACCTCAGTTGTTGTAGTTTCCTCCGATGTTGAAATCTTTGGTAAACTGGACTGCTTCGTCTTGGTGCTGTTGAAAACTTCACGGCTGCTGCTGGCTTCAGTTAAAGTTGTAGTCTCTGACGTCTGTTGAGCTACGGGTGCGGCTTCATCTTGTGTAGAAGTGGCAGCTTCATTTAATGTTTCTTCAGGTTCTGGCGTTGTGCTGCGGCTAGCAGACACGTTGTCTTCTTGCATCATCTTGATAGTCTTGGCGGCTTCCACGCTGCTCATTTTGAACGTCGGGTGTCTAGTGGAGTTTTTCTTGTCACGTGCCATTTTCTAACACACGGCCGGCTTCTGATTAGGCGACTTGCTCTCAATAGTGCGTCGAGACGACTGCACGATGAGATGATGTTGACACCAGGTTCTTTAAAGTCGGCCAACAATAGCCCTTCATGGTCAAAATGCGTGCAGTATAACTATAAAGCGAAAACCTGTAACTTGAATTTATTTGGCTTTTGGTGATCCAGCATGCTTCCGTTGCCTGCTCTCTCTTTTGCTGCTCGGCTCAAAGTGGTGACACCATGATTCATCAACTTCCACTATGCGGAAGAGAAATGCATCACTCTCCACTTTGTAACGCAGCAAGTGGTTCAAACACCATCCCATGCGTTCCTCTTTTTGGTGGTCGGTCAACATCCGTGGCACCCATTATGAACACACCTTCCGATATTGCAGTTTCTTACGAACGACCTTTTGAATTGTCCCAGTTGACACATCAAATTCTTTCGCTAGCGAACGTATGCTTCGACAACGGTTTATCTGTACTACTGCATAAATTTTGGCGATGGTTTTTTCTGTTGCAACAATATGCGCTTGACCCAGCCGTCGAAGATCAGTGAACTGACGTACTTTCAAAAACATAGTGCCCAGTCTGTCACTGTTGTCTTCGAAACACATTTGCTACCGTACGCTGCATGCATTCTTAGATGAATGTCCACTGGTCGACATCCTTCAAATGAAAGAAACTGAATCACCGTTCTTTGAGTTTCTATGGACGGATTTTGGATCAACCCGGCCATTTTCTCAACGGTCAGAAACAGAACCTATACATCATGGGACGATAAGCATGTGCATTTTTATTCATTGGTCAGTACTTATCACATGACTATGGCATGATCATGTTCAACCGACGCAATTACGCGCCGCGCGGCAGAACGGATTTTAAATGAACGACCATTATGTGTAACGAAACCCTACATAGTAAAGCACTTTTTCAACACCTTGACACATCATGTCTATATGGTGCTATCCCCCCATATTTTTATAGACAAATCGGTACACAGTGGGTGATGTGTTTAATCTCAGACTGTCGCCTTTATTTCCCAAAACATATCCTAGTACCTATTGTAGGCTGGGTCGACCTCGGAGCCAAGGTACATTTTAAAGAAATATTTCCGCCTCGAGGAGGATTTGGGTATATGGGGCTAGTCACTGCGCGACTCCGATCCCCAAATAAGAATTCATTCATTCATTCATTCATTCATTCATTCATTCATTCATTCATTCATTCATTCATTCAGTAGCATGTCCTTTGCAGAACCTCGCTCCCATAACAACCTTCCGGAAAACCTCTCGAACATAAGCAAGATATCCCGCGTCCGATACACCCATCTGGAGACCATCCGCCACATCCTGCACCCATCTTCTCTTTGGCCTTCCTCTTCCTCTCTTCCCAGGCATATACCCCTCCATTATTGTTCTCTCCAAACCTTCGTGACGTTTCAAGTGACCAAAATATTTCAATTTTCTTTGTTTTATCGTTTTTAATAGCCAACCTTCTTCAATATTCAGCTCTTGAAGTATTGATGCATTTGTTCTTTTCTTTACCCAAGATATTCTTAGAACTCGTCTATAACATTTATATTCAAATGCATTTATGCGCTTGCTCAGCTTGTTTAGTAAGTGTCCAGGTCTCACAGGCGGATGTTGCAATGGGAAAGATGCATGCTCTTAAAAATCTAATTTTTGTAGTTCTGTCTGTCCCATTCCACAATTTATTCAGTTGTTTTAGTCTTTGAAGAGCAGTTCTTCTTCTTCTGCGTTCATCCGGAGTTTTTTTTTTTTTTTTTTTTTTTTTTTTTGGCGTGATTGCGTTGTGCCTGTTTACAGCAGAGCTGCGTTCTTGCGCCGTTAGGCCGACACATCCGACTTCTTCGGGCATTTGTTGATCGGGTTAACCTTCCCGGTGAAGAGCAATTGATAATCGTTGTTTAATTTCTTTCATTGTGTCACCGTTGTTGGTAATCAATGACCCAAGATATTCAAAATTTTCCACCACCTCCAATTCTTCCTCGTTAACATATATTTCTTTCTCCATAGTGGTTTTATCTGTATGCATTATCTTTGTTTTTGCAATGTTAAGATACAAGTTGTGATTTTCACTACTCAATTGGGTTGAGGCTAATAGGATTTCTATACCAGTC
>JACEFZ010011696.1:50000-133340 GCA_014155875.1 Cepaea nemoralis
TTTGTCAGCCTATGAGCCCCAGTAAGTGAAAAAAGAAAATCCCCGCCTCGAATGAATATTGAACACATGACCACAGGGTCGGCAGGCAATCGTGCTAACCAATGCTCTACCGCGACTGGCTAATTCTAGGATTTACTGGAATAACATTCTAGTCGTAGAAACCGATGCAAAGCAGGATGGACTTGATCTCTAGCTTCCGTGCACCAAAATTAGCCTTGTTTCTAACGCTGATCCATGTTAGATTCTTCAGCTGTCTGGCAATGGACAAAAGAACAGATGAGAAATTTCTTTGTCCATTATCGTGTATTCTTGCGAAATCAATCACTGGGCCATGTGATTGACAGGGCTGCTTATTTGCTTGTCTGCTTTGCTTCCACTTGTGTTGCAGATCGGAAGGAATATTGACGAGCGGAAGGGGATATAGAGAAGTGCCGCACGGGTGAAGGATGTTGTTAATAACAGAAAGAGCGGAAGAAATAAAGAAAGAGGATAATAACAGCATTAAGAACACCGGTGTGAAATTTGTTGTTTCTATCAATCAATGATCAAACAGTAGGTGTGTAAAGAAGACACGGAAAGTAGGGGTAGCGTAGAAAAAACTGGAAAATACTAGAGAATGTTTTAATTGCTGAGAGCAGAAAGAAGTGTATACAATTATCGGCATTTATATGCATTCATGTTAGAGTACATATGTGACGTTTGTAAAATATCGTTTCATATAGTCCAAATGAGAATGTTTATGTCAAGTATGTTAGGGATCATATATAATACAGAGAATATACGACCTTCTTGTCCCACAGCACAAAGGTTGAGTTTTGTGTTCTAGTAGGAGACACAATGTTCTAGATTTTCAAGCTAAGTACCCTTTTGAAGCATTTTCATGTATCTATAATAGTGTGTGCCAGTCTCCCTGGTCTAGAGGTTACACGACTTTCTCCGTATTCTCGTATACTCTCGTAAGTAACGTGACGTTCCGCGAGAATCGGTAGCGGTTCTCTCCGAGTCGGTAACTTACGGGGTATGTAAGCCGGTCGCTCAGAAAGCAATGGCAAACTACTGAGCGTAATCTTGCCAAGAAATCAACAATCAGCTGAAAGATGCTGATGTTGACAGCGATGTCCTGTAAAGGATATGCGAACCAAAATAATAATAATAATAATACTGGTTTGTGTTTATTGTTGTCTTTCATTAGCTGATTAAAGTGTCTCGCCTTAGCATCCATAGTGTATTTGTGATTGTGTTCATGTGAAGCTGACTCTTTCCACTTTCTTTGTTTGTAGTTTAGACAGACAGACGGCCATTCAGGGAGACACACAAATAGACAAATAGTCAAACAGTCAAAACAGACAGGTAAGCAGACATTCAGACATACATTATAACTATTTATATACTATACACTCTGCAAAGCAAACAGTTGATGTGTTAAAGTAAGTGAAATATGTTCACACAGTAACCGCAGATGTAATAACCTAGCAAATAGCTAATATATATCTGAAGTAATCAGCAGGAGACATCTGTAATCAGGATGCAACATAAGGAAAGCAGCTACAAATATGACAAAGATCAAATCTACACAGCTAAACCAAGAATGATCACCTGCAAGGAGAACAATTATTCGAGAGAACTGTGTCGGGGTATAAATAGCACCGAGAGCCCCTACAGTGCCCTGGTAAAACGTGTGCCTCCCGGGTTGGTGGTCAAGTGATGGAACCCACACCACGACAGATATTTTGTACTTGACCCGGTCCCCCCAAGTCCACTCAGCCTAAAATAAGTGAAAAGTAAAGGGCAATTTTACAAGCCTTGGACGTATGGTGATAGACCGTGTGGTACTCAGTGAGTGACGTGGTCAGTATCACAGCCGCCGCATTTACTTCCCAAGACATTTTCTTGTGCCCATTTTAAGCTGTGTTGATCTTATGCGGATTCAGACCTATGACCACGAGGCTGGCAGACGTGTGTCTTGTTACTACGCCTCCGTGGCCCCACAGTCTAACATCGGCACTAGGAAATCTCATGGCAAGCACAGACGACGGGGGTGATACTCACCATGTCCCCCCCCCCCCATGAAGAGCTGCTTGGTCTATACAAGCATAGTTCTGTCTACCCGATCATAGACCATACCTACACATTAACACATCGCGTTCACCAACAGTTACTGTAAGCATCCTAGCCACCAAATGAATGACTATATTTCAACTTAGCGATCGATCACAGTACTAAAAACGTTGAGCTCTGCTGTGGTTCCATTCCTGGTATAGAATTTCCAGCGCACACTACGTATAAAGCACCCAGTGGAGTCATGTTCTACTATTACAAACATTTTATCTCACTCAGTGCAGACGACTAGCTAGACAAGAACCAAAAATCCATCGTAATTTACGAAATGATTTAGCTTGAATAACACTAATCCACAAAGAATGTCCACTAAGCATTGATATGTACTGATATCCGGTTTTCATCAGCTATTTTTATCCCACTCAGAATCATAATGAGAAGAACCAGAAAGACAATAAAAATGGAAATTAGTTAAGAACGGTATGGATTTGTGGAGGGAAAGGGCACAAACAATGCAATATATACATTACGAACACTAATTAGAAAGGTCACTAGAGAAACAGAAAGACATATATTTGTGCTCCATAGATTATACTAAGGCATTTGATAAAGTAAAACATGGTGAACTGAATAAAATGTTAGAAGATATCAACATTGATGGGAAATATTTAAGAATAATAAAGAATATTTACTGGAACCAAGTAGCAGCAATTAAAATGGGAAATAAAGAGGGTAGTTACGAACAGAAAAGTACGACAGGGGTGTGTCTTGTCACCAGATCTCTTCTCTCTATATAGCGAAATAATAATGAGAGAGACCAAAGAGATGCCAGGAATACTAGTTGGAGGTTATAATATAAATGATATACCCTATGCAGATGCCACAGTATTGTTGGCGGATAATTCAACAGACCTACAACAATTGTTGGACATTGTAGTAACAGAGAGTGCAAGGAAAGGACTCTCCTTGAATATCAAGAAAACAGTAACAATGGTGATATCAAAGAAAATGGTGACACCAAACTGTGACGTAGAAATAGAAGGGAAAATTCTTAACCAAGTGGATAATTTTAGATATCTAGGGCATTTATAACATCAGATGGAAGATGTACAACAGAGATTAAGAGCAGAATAGGGCAAGCAAAAGCCGCATTTAAGAAAATAAAGAGTGTCTTATGCAATAAGTCACTGTCACTGAATGTAAGAAAGAGAGTGCTGAAATGCTAGTTAGAACCATTTTTGCTGTATGGCAGTGAATCTTGGAATGTAAATAAACAAATTAAGAAGAAATTAGAAGCAATAGAGATGTGGTTCCTGAGACGAATGTTGCGAATTCCTTGGACTGCCAGAGTAACTAACGACGACTGCCTGATACAGGCTAATGAAACTAGAACAGTATATACAGCAATAAGGAAGAGATAAACATCTTTCTTCGGTCATGTAATGAGAAGAGAGGCATTGGAGAACATCGTGATAACTGAAAAGATCGGGGGAAGAGAGGCAGAGGCAGACCAAGGGAAATGATGCTAGATGGACTAGGTCGGTGGCATGGAGGAATACATCAGCAGGGTTGATGCAGATCTCAAACAACTGAGATCTGTGGAGAGCCATGAACGCTACGCCAGCTGGCAGAGCACTTGATGATGATGATGATTTTTATCCTCGTGGAACTAAACGCAGGAACTGCCCAAACAGCAAAACGACAAACTAATTGTGAAAGACAAGACCATATCACTGAAGACCTCGAGAAGGCAGACAATCACCTAGATTGGACATTTTCTTATACCTGATTGCATGCGTACCATAGACAGAAAATATCGAAATAGACAGTTTAAATAATGGAGATATGGTTCTTCAGAGACATTCTATGTGAAGATATAAAGAACGGATGACAGTGATGGTTACTCTTTGACTTGGACAGTTCTAGAAGTACTCAGACGGGAAATCACATCATATCAGATCAGATGTATGAGAAACGCAGCTTGAGAAACAAGTAGAGATAGAGAGACATATTTGACACAAAGAAACTATGTGAGCGATAATATTGATTACTGACTTTATAGAACACCAAAGAATTATATGGTTCAGACATTTAGGAAGAAGAGAACAAGATCAACCACCGACTAGAGCCTTCCACATAATAGCATCTGTATACTAGGTGAGAGGTTAACCCGGTCAACAAATGCCCGCAGAAGTCGGATGTGTCGACCTAACGGCGCAAGAACGCAGCTCTGCTGTAAACAGGCACAACGCAATCACGTCCGAAAAAAAACTCCGGATGAACGAAGAAGAAGTAGAAGAAGGACAACCTAGAAAGAGAAGTCGATAAGATGGATTAATTGAGACATAGAAGAAATCAAATATGACACTCAGACAGACATGGGAAGGCCGGAAATTGCCTCCACCTCTCTCTCTCTCTCTCTCTCTCTCTCTCTCTCTCTCTCTCTCTCTCTCTCTCTCTCTCTCTCTCTCTCTCTCTCTGTTTCTCTCTGGCGCGCTTTATCTCTCACTCACTCACTCTCTCTTTCTCTCTCTCTCTCTCTCTCTGCAACGCTTCACAACAAACGAAGAAGGAGGAAAAGGAGGAGGAGGAAGATGAGGAGGTCTCACATGTCCGTTTGCAGAATATAATCAAACAGCAAAGGGTCAATTCAAGAATCTCCAAACAACTTAAAAAACATACAAACTGAAATGGCGTGGTCGTATGTCAATATCATCTAGCCTGTATAGCACTGCACTTACCGGAGCTTCTTCTTCTCCAGGTTCCTGGCCTGGAGCAGACATCGGAGATGATGACTCTCCAATCTTCTCTGTCATCTGATATTTTGATAAAGTTGTTGCCAATGTTATTTGCTGTCGCCCAGCTGGTTACACGGTCCATATACATTTTTAGCTGTCCACCACTGCGTTTCATGACTAGTAATTTCCCCCACATACGGATAATTTATCTATTCTCTGTTGACTGGCCCCATAAATGCAATTATTATTACATTTTTTTTTAAATTATGGTTTTGTAGAGTGATCCTGTAGCGCACGAACCTCCTTCACCACATGTTCAGAATATCATCCCCCCCCCCCCTTTTTTTATATTTCCTCCCTATAAATCTCCCCCACCCCCGCCCTTACACTGTATACGTAAAAATGGAGGCTAAAGTTAATAACACATACTAGAACAAGTCTAGATGTCTATGTAAAACGTGATTTGCCGGTCTACTTACGGTTAAAAACGAATTTCAGAAGAGCGAGAATTACCTGACCGTAAGGTATGGAGGAACAAACAATATCAAGTAATCGGTTCTTGTATTAAAGCGATCTTGAAATAATTTTAAATCCTTCTCCCCCCCCCCCTCCCCCACTCCCCGCCCCCGCCCCTACCACCCCCACTTTTCGTTATCCAAGATATTCTTAGAACTCGTCTATAATCTTTATATTCAAGGGCATTTATGTGCTGTTCAGCTTGTTTAGTAAGTGTCCAGCTCTCACAGACGTATGTTGCAATGGAAAAGATGCGCGCTCTTAAGAATTTAATCTTTGAAGTTTTATCTGTTTCACTCCACAATTTATTCAGTTGTTTTAATTTTTGAAGAGCAATGGATATTCGTCATTTAATTTCTTTCATTGTGTCACCATTGTTGGTAATCAATGATCCGAGATGTTCGAAATTTTCCGCCAGCTCCAATGTTCCCTCATTAACATATATTTCTTTCTCCGTAGTAGTTTTATCTGTATGCATTATCTTTGATTTTGCTATTTTAAGATATAAGTTGTGATTTTCACTATTCAGTTGGGTTGAGGTTATTTGGTTTTCTATACCATTCTGTGTTGTGGATAGCAATAGTGTATCATCACCCTATTGAATCTCTGGTATGTCATGACCACCGATATTTAGGGCAACATATTGTTCCCTGTTTATGGAATCTCTGACATTTCCCATTATATTCTCTTCATACAGGTTAAATAAATAGAGGGACAGAACACAGCCCCGACGGACTCCTTGCTTGATGTTAAACCAAACTGATGTCTCGCCATCTACTCTAACCACTGCTCGTTGGTCTAGATAGAGCATTTTTATGAGTTGTATTAGATGCGATGGAAAGTCAATAATCCTCATGATTTCCAAATGTTTATGATGCTGTACACAGTCAAATGCCTTTGAATAATCCACAAAACATGAGAATAGGTTTACATTAAATTCTCTGCACTTATCTTATATTATTAAAGCATGTTGCGTGTGTGATCTCTTGTACCTCTTCCTTGTCTAAATCCAGCTTGACCCACGCTAATTTCTTCTTCCATTTTCTTACAAAGTCTTCGCATTATGATTTTAGAAGAATTTTACTTGCATTACTGATCAGGGTAACAGTTATATACATCCATCCATCATGTGCCATGCCGATAAGCGATGGCGGTCATGTTCTGCCATCTTACTCGATCACCAGAGTCGTGGATCAGCTCAGTGTTCCTGTCTCGACCATGCCATGTGATTCGGGGTAGACTTGATCTCCTATGACTTGAAGTCTGCGCAGAACAATTCTGGCAAATACTTTCCCAACAATATACAGAAGTGAGATACCCCTATAGTTGTTACAGTCGCTGCGATCGCCCTTGTTATTGTACAGCGTTATGATGCTTGAATCTTTGAAATCCTGTGGGACTTGTCCTTCTCGCCAGCATAGCTATATTAGCTGTTGGGTCTGTAGAGTGAGTGTGTCTTGCCCACTCCTGATCACCTCTATTGGAATCCCATCCTTACCTGAAGCCAGGCCAGATGCAAGTTCATTTATAGCACACCTAACTTCTATTATGGTGGGAAGTGTTTCCAGGTGGTCAAGAGTTGGCAGGGCCTCTATGGCGTTGAGGGCATCATCCGCTAGATTGGTCTCACTTGAGTAAAACTCTAAATAGTGCTCTACCTATCTATCCATCTGCTGTTTCTTATCAGTGATGATTTCTCCAGTCACGGTTTTCAGTGGTGCACTTCTTTTGATAATTGAACCACGGGTTTTCTTTATCCCTTCATACATGCTTCTGATGTTTTCCTTATCACTTGCGATTTGAATGGTCTCACATAACTTGATCCAATAGTCATTCGCACACTGCCTGACAGCCTTTTGCACATCCTTCCTAGCTTGCTTCAGCTCGCTGAGAGATTTACGAGTTGTACTTTCCTTGTTTCTTAAGAAACCTTTCTTCTTTTTATCAATTAAGGGCTGCAGTGTCTGGCTGTTTGCCGCAAACCAGCCCTGCCTCTCATCCACAGTGCCGTAAACCCCTACTGCTGTTTTATAAATAGTTTCCTTAAGTTTACTCCACTTTTCACTTACTGTACAATTTTCTGATGTATCAGTGAAAGCGTCTTCAAGTTGCTGTTGAAACTCAAAGCACTTATCAGGATCGTGGGTGTTAATAACATTAATCCTGGGGCAAGATTTGTGTTTAGCTGTGTAGATTCTCTTTGGTCTCAGCCTAACCCTTGCAACAACCAAAGAATGATCCGTATCATAGTCAGCACTGTGGTAACTTCGAGTTAATGATGTATGGTTCAGATGTTTTCTCCGTGTGATAATGCTGATGCCAATGGCCGGATCTTGGATGTTTCCATGAGACCTTGTGCAGTTCTTTTGTTGTAAAAAAAAAGGAGTTTCTACTACATAGGTCATTTCTAGTGCAATGCTCCAGCAGCCTTTGCCCATTTTCATTCATGCGACCGATGTTGTATTTTCCAAGGCACACTGGCCATGAATTCGAGGCCTTGCTCACACGAGCATTGAAATCACCGAGCATATAAATGTAGTCGGATTTTGGAACTGCCTTGATCACAGAGTCTAGCTCCTCATAGAACGTATCCTTCACATCATCAGAGGAAGCGAGTGTCGGTGCATATGCAGTGATAATGGTGGCAAAACCACAAGAGGTTGCCAAGTGCAGGGATAATAGTCTTTCATTATCTCCAGCTGGAATATCAATCATTCCTAGTAGCGAATTCTTTACTGCAAAGCCCACATCATGTTGCCTTTTTTCTGCCTGCCCTCTACCCTTCCAAAAATAGGTGTAATTGTTTTCCTTGAGTGAGCCTTCCTCAGCGAGGAGAGTCTCCTGCAGCCTAGCAATATCAATGTTAAGACGATTGAGTTAGGCATCAATCACAGCCGTTTTTCTCACATCGTCAATATTTGCCAGGTCAGTGGAAAATCCTGGACACATGGTTCTTAAATTCCCGGTTGCAAGCCGTAGCTTGAAGTTTCTAGTTTTCTTTTTATTATTACCTGGTGCTTTGGTTTTACAGCCTACGATTCAGATTTTGTCCTGGCCCCAAGCACCCATTGAAGCAGGCAGGCTGTGGCGGATCAGCACCCAATTGGTCGGGGGCTTTCCTTTCATATGCTTTTATTAAAGCCGATCAATATCTGTGAATGTATTTCCTCAATACCTGTGAATGTATTTCCCTTGTTATGTTAATGGTCTTAACGCCTGCAATTCAACTACAGTATTTCCTACACGTTAAAACTTAAAGGGATCGATATGTTCGTCAACGCAACTACTGCTGGTGGTTGTGGTACTTCCTTCAGTAAAGGTGTTTCTATACCGTTTCTCATTACTGCCAACTGTCTGTCATTGTCAAAAACATTTCATTTACTGCCAGTATAGTACCTTGCGGTGCATGGCAGGTGGGTCTTGATCCTGGGAAATTAAGGCCGCCTGGCTAGTGCAGTCGCCGCGAACTTTGAAGGTTAAAGATGTTTTGCCCCAGACAGAAAAAAACGAAACACCTTACCGAGGATTCGAACCCGGGTCTCCGACATTCTAGCCACTCGGCCAGCAGCTCCTCCATTACTACCAACAGTGTCACAAATATATTTACCGCAATCACAATTAACAGATTCAGTGCCAAGCAAAAATTAGTGTTGAACCTAACAGAAATGCAGAGTGTAAAATGGGAATTAGTGTTGTGATACAGCTATGACTTAAATGTTGTTCATATGGTAGCAGAAATGTTGTTTTGTATTTCACATTAAAGGAGGTTGCAAACGAAAACAGATAAAGGAAGTCGCCTAAGATGATTTACCAGTCACATGGTATTTAATCAGATAGTTGTACGCAGACACAGATGGACTCCTACAGGAAATCAGTTTAGTTGGTGCGGTCTAGTGCAGGACAGTATGTAAAACTACCAGATGCTGACAGTTTCAAAGTGTGGCCCAGCGAAGATACTCCGGAAGTGCAGTAAAACGATGCGTTGGTGGTGGAGGAGCTACGAAATGAGTTAAGTCAAATGAGAGACTTAGTTGATTCACTACTCCAATCTAAAGCACGACGCAATCGGTGCAATGTATGCTGAAGCCGGACACAGCCTTCAGAACAGGTGTCCAAAGAGAGGAGTTAGTGTTTTTCTGAACTCCTCTGGAGTGAATTATGTGAAAGTGTCTGCAAGTGTAAGCCACCAAAACCAGCTGGGCATTACGTGACAACAGAGTCCGCCCCGGTTGAGACATCTAAAGGATCAGCCCCAGTTGCCTAGGTGGGTGCAGTATCGACTTCTGATAGCCAGGTTGTTACCCGTGGCTACCAGGGAAACTTGTTTCACAGAAATAGACAGAGGAAGAGGAGACAAGAGTCCTCTCACGCCGGTGTGTTCATGTAGCTACAAAGTGTGAGAAATAGACACACTGCCCCAAATGTGACGGGTGGCCAGTGTGTTGTGGCTGGTATGGTGTGAAATGGGTGGACCAAGAGTGTCCTCATCTGGATATTTCTGAAGTGAATGTGACCGTAACTTTGTCCCAAAGGAAATGTTGAAATTCCACCAAGAAGAGACAATGTCCAATAGACATTGTAGTGAAACATAGAGACAATAATGTTGCAGGATTCAGCATCTATCCAGGGGCCGCAGTTTACTGGTTACTTTAGTTTAGATGTTAGAAACACCATGATTTGTTTCTTTATATTCTAGCTGCATATGGATGGCGACACGTGATTACATTTTTAGAGTGTAGGAGTACCAGGAGGATCAGATGAAAAAGGTGATAATCGGTCAGTTACGTGGCTACCATACCAGTCTGTCCAAGAGCAAGAACTACTAGACTAGGGAGAGCTGTGACTGAAGGATAGGGTGACTTTGTAGGTGATGCTCCCGTGTTATCATTACCATCAGATCCCACTGAAGAATTAAACTCCACGGTGCATGTATGATGTTAGCATTTTTTTTTTAAATTTCAGGTATCTATCTGTGTTAGATTCATACAAGAAACCTCCACCGACTGGATGCGGATTTGGAATATTATTTAGATAACGATGTTTTGCTGTCCCTTTATATTCAGGGTACACACGTATGGCGACACCTGGTTAATGTCTTTTTGTATGTAAGAGGACAGCGTGTTGGAAGCACGAGTCATCCAATGCCCCTCTGTGATGTTTTGTTCTTATGAGTGCATCAGTCAGTTTGATGACAGGTTATGTGTTGATTTGATTATTTTATTGATGTTGGGCATGCTTTTTGATGTGGCCACAGGTGACTAATATATTTTTGGGGAACTAACTAGATGTTATCTTTTAAAGGGATAGTAGAGGTAATGATATACTATGGTTTATGCTGTTGCTGAGGACGACGAAAAAGTAGGAGGATGGATATGAAACAGTACCAAATCTGAGCATCTGTAAAATTTGGCCTGTCAGAAAGAAATCTCGACACTGCCCAGCAACAGGGAAGCAAGGCTATTTTTAGTCCCTTTGTGTCTTGCTGGACAATGGAGGTGGGAGCTGTGACCCAGTGTAAATAATCTGTGGTCTGTCTGCCTATTTGATAGAGTCAAGAGATGTGGAGAACTTGCCACATAGGCTTGTGGCGTTGTGGGAAGTGTTCCCTTGCTGATCAGCGAACAACCTATGTCTTGGTTGAGACCCGAGTGACAGACTACTGTCAGATCTCTCCTGGGTCTTTGCTCGTGTTGCAACTCATATGTATGTTGGTGTTTAACTTCTGTTTTTGTAAGTGTCTTATTGTTGTCAGTGTTTAAGCTTTTTTTTTTGCTGGTATCGAGATTCTTATATGTATGTTGTGTAACTTATGGTTTTGTAGTGTCTTGTGGTCGTAAGTGTCAAGGTTCTTTGTTGTCACATTTTACTCAGCTTTGATTGTGGTACTTGAGGTACCCTGTTTGGCCTAGAGGATAGAAGTATGGCGAGATAGGGACTACCCTTGCTTGATATTTGATGTCTATGGTATTTAGCTGTATGATCGAGTGTTTGCGTACACATCAGTTGTCCATGTCCTGTTAGAAGTGATAAACAAAGAACTTGTTTTATTGTTCTTGATGTATTTGTTAAGTCTCTTTTTAGTTTGTATACTCACTATTTCTACCACATCCTAATCCATTGCAGTGGGTTCTAGCATGATAGTTTTTGCCTGAATATCAGTAATAGTTGAAATCCCTGTCTCAAGAATCTGGAACTATTTTCTTGTACTTATTCTATCCTTTTCTTGTAAGCAGGGGTGGTGAAAAGAGCTCTCTCTCTCTCTCTCTCTCTCTCTCTCTCTCTCTCTCTCTCTCTCTCTCTCTCTCTCTCTCTTTTCGTCTTTGGTCCTACGCAGTCAGGGTTGCGCTCTTCTCCTCACATCACCGTAGCAAAAGCTATAGGTTATTCTTCCTTTTGTTTTTCCCTCGGTACATATGCAATAAGTCCTTATCATTGGATGTTACAAAAATAATTCTTGCTTGTTACATAGAAATATATGTCTGCGAATCCTGGACAATTAGTAAACAAACGATAAAAATCCCTGGAAGCTTTGGAGATGTGGTTTTGTAGAAGAATGATGAACATGTCTTGGATGGCAAAATAGGTATCTGGACATTTTGAAGTAGCAAAGACAATTTATCACAAATATCAGCGAGCAGTCTTCCTTTCTTTGGCAAGATTGTGAGAATACAAAAACTGGAACCTATTATAACAACTGGAAAGATATGTGGAAAGAGAGATAGAGGAAGACAGAAAAAGAAAATCCTTGACATTCTTGTGTCACGGCATGGAAGGGGAGTCAACAAATGAAGTCAACAGGCCATTGCAGATCACAAGATGTAGAGAACAATGATCGTCTATGCCAGTCGGCACGACACTTGATGTTGATGAAGATACTAGTTCTTCAAAAAAAAGTTGAACACCTAAGAGACTTTTAGTTCCCGTATGTGCAGTAGGGTAAATGTGACTTGAGAGATTAAAGAATCCCGTCAGAATATATTTAGTGGAACAAGAAATAACCAATATTGCTAAAGCAGAATGTATGTCCCATTTAACGGTACTTGTAGTAAGGAAGATGGACCCTGCGAGTGTTTGTCAGATGTTATTAGTACCGTCAACTGTGAGCATATTGTCTTTATAAATGGGGGAATTTTAGGAAATTCTTGGACTGAAAAGGACATCAAGAAATGTATGCCAACGCAATATTAATGACAGGAGCACACAACAATCATAATAGTATTATTGACGCTTCAAATATGGTCGGTCCTTTAATGGCACATGTGTCTCCACTGAATCTGATGAAATAACGGCACACTGGTGTAACAGTTGGGACGTTGCGCTGACGAGCCTGCATTCATGATGGAAGAATGCATCGATAATCAGACAAACAGACAGGAGGCTGGGCGGACGGAGCAAGGGACAAAGGAAGACAGACTGAATTAGCAAAGGTAAAAATGAAGGCCACTTCCCCACGCCTTAATGTGTATCGGATACGTGAAAATTTCTTAACTCATTTTTGTCTATGCAAATAATCTCTGTCATGAAGGGGATTCGAATATAAGACCAAACCAGACTAGCAAAAAAGCACGCTAGCTACTGCGCCACCTCGCTTGGCTCTCGTATATCACACATATTTTCAAGATATTAAGAATTTTAATATTTCCAAATATTTCCAAGAAAACCGGGATTTTTTTTCACGTGGACTTCTAGTAATAAAATTTCCCCTGGTCTCTGGGTAGTGAGACCGGACGCCCGTGTGTATTGTTGCGCATGCAAAACATCCCTTGGCAGTTGGAAATCGAAAAAGAGTAGCCTAACGGCGCTGCCCGAGCAAATTTTAGAGTTAAAAATCTACCCAAAGTATTTCAGGATCCTCGCCGGAGCTACGGAGTTCGTGCACTGAGCTGAGTTTCTCCAGACTCAGGTTTGAGTTAGTAGGAGAAGGAGCACTTATGGGTTACACCCGTGTGCCGTGATGTTGATCCATCCACTAAACTAAACTAAACTATTTTCAAGAAATGCCACAGACTTACACAAGACAGAATTCATCAATGCCCGAAGAAGACAAGCCTCAAGCCGTGAAATCGTACATCACAGCAACATTGATTTGTTTATTGACTGGGATACTAAGCGGTGATAACTGTAGGTGTGGGAAAGTGAACATTTAATCTCCGTCTCCTGTTCATTCATGAATGAACACAGACTCGTTGCTTTCAGTTCTGCTTTTGCACGTGTCTGGACAAGACCGAGAAATACCAATCACATTTATAAAATATAGTTCAAGCCCTGTCAGAGATAGCTATGTTACTGTCAGTGTGATATGTATCGTTGGTCTGTGACCGCTGTCTGTGTGAGACCACTGTCTGTCTGTGTGAGACCACTGTCTGTGTGTGTGGGACTACTGTCTGTGTGTGTAAGACCACTGTCTGTGTGTGTGACCACTGTCTGTGTGTGTGTGACCACTGTCTGTGTGTGTGAGACCACTGTCTGTGTGTATGTGTGAACACTCCCTGTGTGTAAGACCACTGTCTGTGTGTGTGAGACCACTGTCTGTGTGTGTGAGACCACTGTCTGTGTGAGACCACTGTCTGTATGTATGTGTGAACACTCCCTGTGTGTAAGACCAATGTCTACGTGTGTGAGACCACTGTCTGTGTGAGACCAGTCTGTGTGTGTGACCACTGTCTGTGTGTATGTGTGAACACTCCCTGTGTGTAAGACCAATGTCTACGTGTGTGAGACCACTGTCTGTCTGTTTGAGACACAGTGTGTGTACTTGAGACCACTGTCTGTGTGAGACCAGTCTGTGTTAGTGACCATTGTCTGTGTGTATGTGTGAACATTCCCTGTGTGTGAGACCAATGAACATGTGTGAGACCACTGTCTGTGTGTATGTGTGAACACTCCCTGTGTGTGAGACCAATGAACATGTGAGAGACCACTGTCTGTGTGTATGTGTGAACACTCCCTGTGTGTGAGACCAATGAACATGTGTGAGATCACTGTCTGTGTGTATGTGTGAACACTCCCTGTGTGTGAGACCAATGAACATGTGTGAGACCACTGTCTGTGTGAGACCACTGTCTGTGTGTAAGACCAATGTTTATGTGTGTTAGACCAATGTCTGTGTGTGAGACCACTGTCTGTGTGTGTGAGACCACTGTCTGTGTGAGACCACTGTCTGTGTGAGACCACTGTCTGTGTGAGACCACTGTCTGTGTGTATGTGTGAACACTCCCTGTGTGTGAGACCAATAAACATGTGTGATACCACTGTCTGTGTGTAAGACCAATGTTTATGTTAGTTAGTTAGTTAGTCACGGTTCCAACTTCACAGCAACGGGTCGTCCCCATTATGCTCTGTTCCTGTGCCAGTGAATATCATATAAAACGCTCCCCACTGTCCAATGTGAAAAGTGGAACAGACAGGAGTCTCGAAAAACAACAGCCCGCACAGATTCACTGTGCATAATTCCGCCGCCAGAATGTCAACACAATAGTCCCCCATGAAACATCGAGTTTATCTCTGATGGAATCGGCAGTCATTTTCCCATCTGGATATTTCCTAGATGTTCACCCACACAGTCCACGAAATACAGGTCATCGTCGATGGTAGTGGCAGTCATTTTCCCATCTGGATGTTTCCTAGATGTTCACCCACACAGTCCACGAAAATACAGTTCATCGTCGATGGCAGTGGCAGTCAACCAGAAGCCCAGCAGCCACGCATTTCTGCATAAGGCAAAAACCGGTCAACTCTGGGACATAGCCAGCTGCCATCGCTCCGAACATGCAGTCACGTTCCAAAAAACCTCGGGCAGATTCAAAAGTATTTCACACGAAACTCACAGCTCACAGTGTCGCGCCCCGCACTCACTCAGTAGCAGGGCGACGGAACCATGGTATCCTTAGTCGCCTCTTACGACATGCGTGGTAGGCTACAGTGTTGCTATTCTTTGCTTCCCTTATGGGCCCCGGCAACACACGGGATGTGTGTTAGACCACTGTCTGTGTGTGAGACCATTGTCTGTGTGTGTGTGAGACCACTGTCTGTGTGAGACCACTGTCTGTGCGAGAGACCACTGTCTGTGTGAGAGACCAGTCTGTGTATGTGAGACCACTGTCTGTGTGAGACCAGTATGTGTATTTGAGACCACTGTCTGTGTGTGTGATCACTGTCTGTGTATTTGAGACCACTGTCTGTCTGTATGAGACCAAAGTCTGTGTGAGACCAAAGTCTGTGTGACCCCACAGTTTGTGTCAGACAAAAGTCAGTGTAATTCAACTGTTTGTGTGAGACCGAGGTCTGATTGAGACCACTCTCTATTTGAGAATACTGTTAATCCAGATTCACTCGAAACACGTCTAGGACGCTCGACGAATAAAAACAAAAACATCCACAGATATAGATGAATGTTTCAACAAAGACTTTACATCTGTCCTGTACAGTGATCTGCATGTTCGGAACAATGGCTACCGGCTGTTCCTGAATTGACTGATTTGCATTTTCGGTTCACGAGTGCATTTTTCAGGAGACTCCTGGGAGTCGGCGCTGAAGCTGCGGAGTTCGTGCTTTGTGCGACGCTTTCGGCGGGTCGCCCTGCAGCAAAAGACCGAGCCATGTGAGAAAACCCGGGTCAATGAGGTCTTTCTGGTGACTGCCGAGTCCATCGACGATGAAATGTGGTTTTCGTAGATGAATCTTATGTTGGCATTCTGGCGGCGGCATTATGCACAGTGTACCAGTGCGGGCTGTTGAATTGCCGAGACTCCTGTCTATTCTACTTTTCACATTGGACAGTGAAGAGCATTTTGTATGATATTCACTGGCAAAGGAATGGAGCATGATGGGGTCCACCCGTTGCCGTGAAGTTGGACCTCGACTAACTAACTAACTAACTTTGCCAAGGAACAACAAAACAAAAAGAGCAAAGCACTGACATATACCAAGAATATTTACTTGGAATCTGAGGAAGATTCTGATCAGCCTGACTGGGGATGATCAGATTACCTTCTCCAGATCTCTGGTTAAAGTTGAAGTTAAAACATTCTTGTTTTACTCTTGAAGAAGACTTCTAGTCATATTTTTTTCTTTGTTTGGACTCCAGTAACAGCTCGGAAGTCAAATCCCTTTTGAGCCTATTGTTAGAGTGGGATCATTGGCTGTGTGAAACAACTGTTTGTGTGGGGACACTGGCTGTGTGAAACAACTGTTAGTGTGGGACCACTGGCTGTGTGAAACAACTGTTAGTGTGGGACCACCGACCGAATGAAACGACTCTTTGAGTATTTACTCTTGAGTTTATTATTGTAAAGCAATTCATCATATTCTAATGTCAATCACAAGTAAAAGCAAACCTTTAACTGATCGTTTTTTGGAATCCCGAATTGTCTGACCTGTCTGTGTGAGTCCAAACATATTCCCCAGAGATCATTCAGGCAAAACTATTCCTCATATTCTTGTGTCAAGGGCTATGTGTTTCCCCCAAGTCAGACAGCTTTATCATACTAGCCTTATTGCGTTTATTTTACAATTCTTCTGCATAACAGCGGCTTTCCATCTGCATATCCGTTCAGTCATCTTGTTTTGACAGTCAGCTTACGTAGACTGGCCACGGTGTTTCATTGTTAATACTAATATAAACGGCAGCTACAGTGGTGTAGAGGCTAGAACACTTGCCTGTCGCCCGGCGGTCATGTGTTAGACACCCCCCCCCCCCCATTGGAACAGGATTTCCATTTAACATTGTTATTTTCTTCCGCTCGCTTTGAACTCCAGCGTAGTTTCATACTCGTGATTCTACTACTGCTAGTTACTACGTGAATTATATACACAATTCAAGATTGGCGACTCGGCCATGTGCACATGTGGTTTGGCGTCGCAGACAGCAAAGCACATACTCCAGGACTTGCCCAAGCTACAACATATCCAGGTGAACCTTCTGGCCTAGAGAGACGACCGTGGAAGATAAACTCTATGGACCGCTGAGTGAACTAAAAAAGACTGTTAGATTCATACAAGATGCAACATTGCAGTTATAAACATATTTCAGGCGAACGAAAGAAGAAGAAGAAGTTACCACGAATGGAGAGTGCATTGGGCTGATGTTTGCGTGTGGATTAGTTTCCCTATTACCAGTGTCCCTCGCCATTGGACAAACTCACTCCGACTTCTGAGGATCTTGTAATTTACGTCCCCAAGGCAAAAACGAGAAGTCGCAGCTGAACGTGTTGCCTGGAGGGCAAACATCAGAAATGGAATAAAGACAAAGGAGAAATTTACTGCAGATAAGTCACACACCGAGCGTTTAAGACGTAAAATGGTGCATGATGGTGGAAATGACCACGTGTTCACATGCACCCACTGTGAACGGACATTTACAGCGCAAATTGGCCTTATCAGTCACATTCGCTACCGCCATAGGTAAAAGTTATTATGCCTTTTTAAAGCACAAACTATCGTCTGTCAAGACGGCAAGATGCCAATGGAATATATATCCGATCCGATCCGATATGAAAAACAAAAATGGCAAACTCGGTCTCCCTCAACCTGCTTCTTTCAGCGTTGGTTTAGATAGTCGATCCGTGGGTTTGTGTGGGTCTTTTCACCCTGGTTTTTCCTTTTGCTCTCTTACGAGTGATGTCTGGTTCTGGTGAATTAGTCTCCATTTGTATTGCATCTTTGTGGCATTGGCTTCTGGCTCTGATGGTGCTTTCTTGTAGTAGCCCCCCCCCCCCCCCCCCCCCCCCCCCCCCCCCCCCCCCCTGGTTGATTTGGCAGCATGTTGTGTATCTTCTTCGGTCTAGTCCGGTAATCTGCAAACTTCGACAGGAGTGATCGTCGCATCTAGGCTGACTATGCTTGTGTCACGTTTCCGATTGAAGACTGGCTTTCCCTTGAATTTGTTCGTAAATGTGAATGGATTGCTGGCGTCTTCTTGAGGTTGTACGTATGACTGAGACTTGGCTTCCTCGTGCGTCTGTTTGCTTTCTTTTCTATGTAGTGACTTTAGCAGCTTTTCTATGTTTTCTTGTTCTTCTACGTATGGTTCTTCTGTGTTCATTTCTGCATCTTCTGTTGTTTTGGTTTGGGTTGACTCTCTCTCTGATTTTAGAAGTTTTCTCTCGTCTTGAATTGCTTGAAGTAACTCCTCGTTCTTCTTGATTGTCAACGCCATGTACTCCGCCTCTTGTTTTATGCTTTTATGAGTCTCTTTTATTTCGATCAGAATCTTTTGAATGTCGCTGGTCGGTGCCGGTCTTTGCAGAAGCTTGACTTGTTTTTTCAGCTCGTCGATCTCCCTCTGCAGCTGTGCTCTTTCAGTTTGCGAGATGCCCGTGGCTGTCTCGCACCTCCGCATTGCGTCTTTAAATGGTGTCTTGGTGACAGTGGCGATTTTTAACACGTCCCTGTGTCTTTGGAGGTACGGACATCCCAGGTATCGTGCTCCATGATGTCCCATGCAGTTGGCGCACTTACGTTTCCTGTTAGGCGCCCTGAAGTCCACGTCCAGCTTGGCTAACGGACACTCACTAAAAGTGTGATGCTCGGCGCAGTAGCGGCAGATGTCAGTTTTGCTGCGGCATAGTGCTCTGCTGTGTCCGGCCCTCTGGCATCTGGAGCATTGGGTGATCTTGGGTATAAATCCCTCGGGCTGTTGTAGTCTTTGATTAATCGACACCTGTTGTGGGATCTCACAACCCTCAGACGTCACCACCGCCAGCGTTGTAGGGATCCCTGAGTAGGTCATGATCCTCTGTGCCTTCAGGATTCTGATGTGAAGGTTCTCTTTCTGCAGCTGATTCAAGATTTCGTCGTCTGACAGCTCCACTTGGACACGTTTTACCACCCATTTGGCTGTCTTGGAGTCGGTGTTGCCGGCTCTGGTGTCTTTCTCCTCCTTCTTCTCGGCTGACTTGGCTCTTGTCTGTGGTGGGCTGATCTCGGTCTTTCTCTTGGTAGCTTCAGTTGAGTTGACTGTAGTTACGTGGTCTTTACTGCAGCTTACAGGTAGTTTCACATTCGTCTTCTGTCCGGCCTTGACGGCTCCCACGCTGCACATCTTGCTTGGCTGTGGTTTTTTATTGCTGTTTTTGCGTGCCATTCTCCCCCGTATCAGGTAGCTTGAAATTATAAGGCGACTTGGCTTGATAGCGCTGAGAAGTGCTGTCAAGCGAATCGGGCTCGATGTAAAAAAGGGAATATATATATATATATATATATATATATATATATATATATATATATATATATATATATATATATATATATATATATATATATATATATATGGTGTATAGTTGTTCATGTAGTTGTATCAGTTGATGTTTATGGGTTGTGCACTGACGAAGGCTTTTGACGCAACATCCATTTTGTCACTTGTGATCTTGTTCTAGTAAAACTTACCGATTCTACTTGGCGTTTTTGTTGTTTCATTCATTAGCCTGTTTACACACAATTAGATTATACTCTTGGGCTGCCCAGAGATTCTTAGCATTTTTATAAACCACAGCTGCGAGGCTTCGAAGGACGGTTTTGCGTGTTTACTAATTATTCTACACTTAATTTAGCTCGGTTGTACAATTTGGCTGTTCTTTTCATCTTCTTAACTTCACAAATTTAACATCGATGTATAGAAACATAACACTGCAATTAACACGTCTAATGTAATTTTGTTGCTGTCATTGAATGCCAGCAAGAGAGTACAATAAAACTTCGATTAACCGTCACCGTCCGGACCAGGGCTGTTATGGAAAACCGAATAGACGGTTAACTGAAATTTCTTAATATATATGTACAGTAATGTTATTTCACTGCGGTCTTGGGATGAAAATGATAATAAAATCGTTTAAACGTGAATAATAAATACATATTGTATTTAATTTTACAAAACGAGCAATATAAACTTCAATATAAGATTAGTAGTGTACAGAAAATGTATTGTAATACTATAAACCTACGTTACTTTAAAATAATCTGACATCGTCTTCTGTGTCTTTGAAGCTCGGTCTTTTTATGCGGCAATGTTCCGTATCTTACGCATAAGTAAGATTTGTGTTCCATTTGCTCCTCCTCTTGCATTTCAAACCAGTTGATACACTTTGATAACATTGTTTCTGTTTCTGAGTGGCTAATTGTGGGTTTTTGGTTGAGAACTGATCCTTCATCATCATCAATTTCGTCTTCTTAAATGGTAGTCATACTAGAAACAATCATCATCGTTCAACATTCCAAAGCCTCCATCCATTTTGTCACATTCCAAGCAATCTGTTACTTCTTGTGGCATAAAGTTTTCACACTTTAGTCCTACATTGTTGCACAGTTGCACAATTTCGTCAACACTAACAGTCTCAGTTCCTTCAGTTTTGTCAGTAGGTTCGGGCAAGTGTTTAGTCCACCCATTCTTTAAGTTAGAAACTGTAAGGTCAGGCCAGGCGGTGGCGACATTGAAAATGGCGTCAATTTGTTGATACTGACGCATTTTTTTTTTTTAGACGATGATGGATAACAGAAGCTGACGGTTAAACGAGTAACGATTAGTCGAAGGTTTACTGTACTTATACAGTTATAATGTTATATAGAGCTTTTTTATCCGTGGCAGTAAAATATGGAAAGTGAATGAATAAGCTAGGAAGAATTTGGGAGCATCGACGATTACGTTATTTCTTCTTGGATTGTCAGTCAAGACAGCCAGTTGAAATGAAAACAAATTGTCATCTGACCTGAGAACATCTGACGTGTCATCTCATCTACAGAGATCTATTGCATCGTCACCCTAACAGAATGGAGGGTTTTGGTCACTTGTGTGATTATGTTCATGGAAGCAGACTTTACTTTACAATGTTTGTTTTTTTTATTTTATTTTTCTGAGACGAATGCTACGAATACCTTACAATGCCAGATGGACCAAGAAACGAATGCTGCTAATACCTTACACTGCCAGAGGAACTAACAACGAATGCAGCGAATACCTTACACGGCCAGAGGAACTAACAACGAATGCAGCGAATACCTTAAACTGCCAGAGGAACTAACAACGAATGCAGCGAATATCTTACACTGACAAAGGAACTAACAACGAATGCAGCCAATACGTTACACTGCCAGAGGAACTAACAACGAATGCTGCAAATACCTTACAATGCCAGATGAACTAAACACGAATGCTGCTAATACCTTACACTGCCATAGGAACTAACAACGACTGCCCGGAAGAAACCAATGGAAGTAGAACATTATATACGACTATAGAAAAAGCGACAAATAGCGTCTTTGGTCACATAATGAGAAGAGAGGTATTGGAAACAATCGGGACGACTGGAAAGGTTGGTAAGAGAAAAGGCGGCGGTCTGCTGACAGAAATAATGCTGGATGGACAGAGACGGTGACATTGTGGAATACCATCAACAAAGTTACAGTTGCTCCGTAAATCTAAATATGGACTGTAATGGGGGGGGGGGGAGGCAAGCGGGGTTGGAGAGAGAGAGAGAGAGAGAGAGAGAGAGAGAGAGAGAGAGAGAGAGAGAGAGAGAGACCTGAAAGCTTACGTCAGTTCTCAGTGCACATGATGATGATAAGATGATTATAGTTTGTTACTAACAAGCAAGCTTGTCCCTAGATACATATTTGTTCTGTCCAGACAAGCAATTACCATATTAGTCTGTTTTCTCCACCAGTTAAAGTTTTCTTATTTTAACGGGATCTCGTTTTTACTATTAGTAGTTGTTCCCGTCTACCGCGGCAGACGCAAAAATGAAATGCCTGCGATGGTTGTCAGTTCTGGCAGCTGGTTTAACTGCTTTCCACCCCAGCAATTACTTGTGTCTTATTGACGATGATAAATGCAGCGTCTAGTATGTATGGAGCTGCGTCTCTGTTCTTCTAGGGGAATTGAACATTAGTTGTATACAGTGGAATACCACATTAGTCGAAAGCATTTTACAGAGCATATTAGAAGTGATTTCACTCTTGGCGAAAGAAGACGACTAACAAGACGAACAAGAAGAAGGCGGTAAGGAAGAAGAGGAAAATAACGAACGGGAAGAAGAAATCTATCTAGCTGTCTGTCTGCATGTCCGCCCGTTCGTCCACCCACCCGTGCGCCCGCCCGTCCATCCGTCCGGCGCGCCAGCCAATCTACCCGTCAATCAGTCTGCCTGTCTATATATATATATATATATATATATATTCCAGCTGGTTTGTTAAATATTGAAGTTTCACATCGGTACGTTATAACAGTATATACTCATGTTTTCAGTACTCTGACTTTTATTGTTCTATCTGTTCTAATTCTTAAAGAGTTTAGTTGTTTTATTTTCAAGGACGAATTTTAGATCTTCTTTTAATTTTCGTTATTTTGACAGTTTTGAATCTAGATATTAAACATTGCACACACAATATATATCTACTTAACCATTTGCCAATCTGCTAGTCTATATCTGTGTAATAGATCTATTACTTCCTATTTTCAATATATTCTTCATTTAACCGTGCATCCTTTCTTTTATAAATTTATCTTCTTAACCTCAGCTCAACTTAGTTTTACATTTATCCATTCATCTCATTATTAATGCAAGTCCAGCACAGAATATCCTCTTATTTATCTTTTCTTTCGTTTACTGACTCAGTTATTTATCGCTCAGTTTATTTACTCAGCCGTCTGTTATTTCAGCAAACTATCTATTCGTCTAATCAATCATTCATTCATCAATTAATCCATCCCCTTTAACATTCTTCTCGTTTTCAGCCCACTCATGCTTTCATGTATCCATTTATTCATACATCTGTGTATTCATCCACTCGCCCATATAATTTATTTCTGCTATCTGTCTTTACCTTAAAACGCATCATTTGCGTGGCTACTTGTTGTGCATGCCATGGATTCTGTCAGTTTCTCGATTTATTAACTGACAAACGGAAACGTAGAATGATTTACAGATAGCAGATTTATTTGCAAAACCGTTCTGTGCTTGGAAATTTATCAATTTCCCACTTGAGGATTAAGTTTGTTTCCATTTGTGTTTGAGCGTGTGTTAAATTCTCTGACTTGTCTCTTCAACTGACTTCTCTCATGATTATACCCCAACAAAACACACACACACACACACACACACACACAACACACACACACACACACACACACACACACACACACACACACACACACACACACACACAATGTCCTTTTTTTCATTGAGAAACACTACAAATTTATCCCAGCCAGTATGCCTCAGCCTTCGCTTTTATTTCAGTCACCACCAGGGCAGTTCTCAGACCAAGTTTATCGAAAGATTTAAGTCATTCAACTGGCGTGTCCCAAGCACTCTCTGACATCTCCGCTGTTTTCTAAATGTTGACCTATCCGTCTAAAGAGCAGCTTGTGTCTGTCTTTCGACAGCTATGTACTTTTATACGTTTCCCTCCTCAAAATAAATTGAAAACACAGTGTTGGTGGAGTCGACACTTCTTGATCTCTGTTCCTCTTCAAGACATTCACAAAGATAAACAGTTTATGAGACAAGATGTACATAAATTGTTTTAGCTGGGTTTATTGTCGTTGTTATCATCATTTTTCACAACATCAGAAAATTAATATGGTAACTGATTGTCTCCATGGAACAAACAAGTAACTAGGGGTAAGCCAGCTTGGTAATAAAGGAATTTCATCCTTATGCAGTGTGGTGTATCCTAGATGTCCGCGAGTAAATACTGTCCATCGAGAAAGAACTATTAACTTCTGACTCCAGAAAGTACCACCTTTCTGGTCAGATTCCTTTTATGTCCGGCTCCTTTTAGAGTCACCCAAACTCTTGTGTCCGAACACTCGTATATCCGGCTACTTTCAGCTGGGTAACCTCTGTATTTTCTATGTAGTGATTGTTTTATTAGTTTGGTGTCTGTGTTGTTTTGTTCTGTGCTGACGAAGGCTTTGGCCGCAACGTTCATTTTGTTTCTTGTAATCGTGTTCTAGTAAAGCTCACAATCTACTTATCGTATTTTGGTAATTCTTTCAAATGTCACAAAAGCTACCGTATCTGACCACTCGTATGTCCGGCTGCTTTCAGATGTTACAAAAGCTCTCGTGTCCGACCACTCGTATGTCCGGCTACTTTCAGATGTCACAAAAGCTCCCGTGTCCGACCACTCGTATGTCCGGCCACTTTCAGATGTCACAAAAGCTCCCGTGTCCCACCACTCGTATGTCCGACTACTTTCAGATGTCACAAAAGCTTCCGTGTCCGTCCACTTGTGTGTCCGGCTGATTTCAGATGTTACCCAAACTCTTTTGTCAGCTACTTTCAATTGTACTCTTAACTTCTCTGTCCGACTGCTCGCATGTCTCGTTGCTTTCAGTTTTAATTCTACTTCCCGTGTTCGATTTCTAGTACATCCGACTAATTTCAATTGTAACTACAATCCCCGCGTTCAACCACTCATTTGTCGCGCTATTTTCAAATGCAACTGAAACGCCGACACTGCGTTTGTCCGTCTGCTTTCAATTGTAACCACAGATCGTGTTAACGACCCGGTGAAACGGAAGATTAACTCAATTCTCCTGTTATTTTACATGTCCATGCACACGTCTTTAGTGCCATGTGTCCATATTCGTGCTGTTGGACCCGTCTCTTCTTCCA
The DNA here is from genome assembly GCA_014155875.1 of Cepaea nemoralis. NCBI lineage: Eukaryota > Metazoa > Mollusca > Gastropoda > Stylommatophora > Helicidae > Cepaea > Cepaea nemoralis. The sequence goes on from JACEFZ010011696.1 coordinate 74,926, forward strand.
GGAACCATGGCTTCCATTACTTTTTTTTTCCCAAAAAAAAAACAAAATGACATGTAAATGATGTAAAGGACTCTTTTTTTTCACGCCTCATTGCGCATCGAGTTTACGGTGCTAGACCAGTCGGCGTTCGGTGGGGGAAATCATAGTATAACTCTGCCGCCTTTACTTCCCAATATTGTCTTGGTACCTATGTTAACTGGGTCGACCTAGGAGCCCAGATCGATTTAAAAAACCCGAATACGTCCGGCTGCGAGACGAGCTCATGGCCACCAGCGCCTGCAGACGAGTGTCTAGCCACTACGCTACTATGGCCAATGTATAGTGTGTATTTTTAATGACTGTGCAGGTTTTGAAAATATCGCAGTTCCTAATTTTGTATTTACCTTTTATGTTGCATGAACTCTACAAAGGGCGAATACAAAAACTTGGAACGCCAATATTTTCAAAAACTGCACAGTCATTAAAAATGCACCCTGTATTTAAGTTACCAGACTCTTTCCTTATTGCTGGGCTTCTTTTCAAAAAGCTGCCAGCGGAAACGTCGCGCGGAACACGAACTCCGTATCTCCAGCGACGATCCCCAGGGGTTTAAGGCTTTAGTCCGGTGCCCGATCATTTTCAGAGCTCAATCATGGTCTAGAATAAGTAAGACTTTCGGTGTCTACTTTATCAGTAATTAGTTGATTAATTGTGGGTTGGCGTGATCGAGAGGTTTAAGTTGCTCACGCTTAAGTTTTCTCCAGTGGCAGCATTTGTGGATTCATTCCACACACGGGTCAGTTGGATTTAAATGTTGACTTCTCGTCCTTGATTTGGGAGACGTAAATTAAAATGCCTCAAACATCGGAGAAGAAAAGGTTTCGCTTGGTGGCGAGGGGCACCGGTGATAAAGAAAGCTAATCCTCACCAAAATATAATGTAGTGCATTCACTAGTACAGGTGTATTTTTTATGACTGTGCAGTATTTGAAAATATTGCCGGTCCAAGTGTTGTATTTACCTGTTATGTTGCATGAACTTTACAGAGGGTGAATGCGAAACTTTGACAGGCTATATTTTCAAACACTGCACATTCATTAAAAATGACCCTATAGTATCATGTGTGGGACTACGCTCGAGTAAAAAGCGAACGAATGCAAAAAATAAAGGTTGATTAATTCGAAAGATTTACTAACCTGTGTTCATCAAATAAGAAAATGTATGCTATTGTTGTTGTTATTGCTTTTGTTATTTAAATAACAAAAACTGAAAATCCCTATTAAACTCCAGTTACAAGAGACCAGATATACAGATAAATAATTGCTGACTAACGAAAAGTGACTCCATGTCGTTTGCAGAATAACTGTTAAGAACATAAAAATATTACAGAAAATTAAGTCATTTACTTATTGTCAGTTGCTGCCTATAGTACCTTGCAATGTAAGGCTTGGGGGTCTTGAGCATGAGTAATTAAGGCCATCTGACTAGTGCAGTGGCCGCTAACTGTGCTTTTTTTTTTTTTTTTTGCCTCCGTCAGAAAAAATATCCACACCTTACCGTATATATGTACTTCATGTTTCACCTTTCAAATATTTCACTATACATACATAGTATGGCGGAAAACATGTTTTGCATATCCTTTACAGGACATCGCTGTCAACAACAGCATCATTCAGCTGATTGTTGATTTCTTGGCAAGATTACGCTCAGTAGATTGACATAGTATGGGAAGCAGAGGTAAATTAACACAAGGAACACACATTAGGTAAGGTAATATTATACTTCATATTTCACCTTTCACATCTTTCACTATAAATATATACATAATACGGAAGCAGAGGTAACATATCAAAATATATGGGAAGGTAATATTATATTTCATATTTCACCTTCCAATTTTTTTCACTACACATACATAGTACGGGAAGCAGAGGTAACATAACAAAATATATGGGTAGTTAATATTATATTTCATATTTCACCTTCCAAATATTTTACTACACGTACATAGTGCGGGAAGCAGAGGCAAAATAACAAAATATATGGGAAGAAAATAGCATATTTCATTTTTCACTTTCCAAATCTTTCACTACACATACATAGTGTGGGCAGCAGAGAAGCTGGTGTGTCAATGTCGGGGTTCATACTGACCGAGATCCTCCCCCACTTTCATATGACGCAACTTAAGCAGACACCGTCTAAGGAAATGAGTAGTGATCACGGTCTCAGCTGTGATGAATCCTACCGGGGTGTTAGCACTTTTCGTGCTATAAGACTGCAAAAGAGTAACAGAAATGTCTCCACTGTGATATAAGAAAGTCAGCAGCCATTTACTACACTTAAAGAGCACGCGTGTATGATTCGAAATGAGCGTATTGTTTGCCTAGAGAGGTGGGAGCAAGTCGTCATTCCTCCTGGTCCGAACGTTGATTGAGTACGTTTTGGCATTGTTGATCTGCGTTTGCAATATCTTCAGCTACCAAATACACAACGGAACCCAATCGGTACTTATCAAATACGTTTTCATGATAGCGTGGCACAGCCATTAGTCCCTTTTTCAAAGGTATAGTTGTGGAACATAAGCTGTTTCACAAACGTTACAGAAGAAATCGAAGTTTCCCTTTTGGAATGTAACAGACGATTTCTCTGAATGCTTCCTATCACAGCACAGACGAATACAGACAATGTATAAAAGTGGAACATTGAAAGAAATCTGTTAAGGATTTATCATGATGACAGCATAGGACAGAAGCATTTAAAGCCACAGCTGAGTTAGTGAGGTTTCGTGTAATACGTTGATGATATAGAAGGGAATTAAAGCCACAACTGTGTAGCAACTGGATTAGATCACAAGAACTTAAAGCCACATTTTCATCAGTGAGGTTTCGTGTAACCCCTGGATTAAACAGGAGTTAAAGCCACAACGTGGTTGATGTGAGGCTGTGTAAAACTATAATGAGACAGAAGGAGTTAAGCCACAACTCTAGGGTAGTGAGGGTTTATGTTAAATATATTTTTATAGGACGTCGCAATCAACCCGAGCATTTGTGAGTGTTTCTGGTTTTCTAGACAGGTTAACGCTCAGTAGTATGCTATTGCCTTCTGGAATACCGATGCGCATACCATTGTGAAAGCCGATGTCTGCTTCCAAAAGACCTGTGGCTGATTTCGGAGTCGGTATGTCGGGATTGTGAAACTGTTTTAACCACACCGATGCAACAGACGTCGACACGGGTTCGAGTAAGACTTTCATGGACAAAAATAGTTCAAGCCACATGTGGGTTAGTGGCTAGCTGCTTGCTTGCTTGCTTGCGTTCGCTGGCTATGAACTCCAGCGTGAAGTCCTGTATGTCAGATGAAGACATCCTGTTGTCCAACATCAGTGTGATGTCATACAGGACCTGAGGTTTGCGTGAGTATCCGTTGTCCCATGTCTGGTTTATTGGTGTGCAGACTGGTGGTTCCTCGCCGTACAGGCAGATACTCTCCGACTTCGAAGGAATCGGCGATCCTACTGATGTTAGCCAGGTCCCTGAAGGGACCTGTTGCCCAGGACGCACGGCGTGGACGTGTCAGCATGTCTTGGTCAGTATAGATCCCGGCCCTGGTGCCTTGGAAACACCTCTGCGTCCCGGTTAGTGGCTAGATTTTCGTTTTGTTCAATGGTTCTTGAATCCAGACTACACCTCATAAGAGGAGATAATAAAGGCAAAAGGAATTAAAAAGGTAAAGGAATTAACTCATGTATATCTATTGCAGTATAGAAAAATGACGTGTTTGTGCGTGTGCGCGCGCGTGTGTGTGTGTGCGTGTGTGTGTGTGTGTGTGTCCGTATGTGGGGTGGTGGGCGTGTTCGGTGGGGCTGTTCGAAACTATTAAAATACGCGACGTGTTAGGTAGGTGTTTAAGTAAATCATGAAGTTGCCTCACGTTTGGAGAATAAAAACACCCGATAACTCCCAAACCAGGATTCTTCTTCAGGTGTCAGGTCTGGGGCAGATACTGGTTTTCATGGTCCTACACTTCTCTCTGTCAAACTGATGTCGAGCTAGCGGGTTCAAACCCTACGCCGGTCAGCTGGACTAAAATTTGACTTCTCGTCATTGACTTGGGGACGTAAATTACAAGTACCTCAGAAGTCGAAGTCGATTCGCCTGACGGCGAGGGACACTGGTAATAAGGAAACCTAACCCACACGCAAGCATCAGAACATTGCACTCCCCAGTACTGACAACTACTAGAGGTAGTAGCACGTGTATGAATTACGCCCAAAGCAAACGAGTGCAAACACAAATATGGGTGTATTTTTAATGAGTGTGCAGTGTTTGAAAATATTCCCGATCCAAGTTTTGTATTCACCCTCTGTAAAGTTCATGCAACAAAATAGGTAAACACAAAACTTGGACCGGCAATATTTTCAAACACTGTACACTCATTAAAAATACACCCTATATTGTAATGAAGTTGAAGTTGCGAATATGCTCATATTCTGACCAGCTATTTAAGCATTCACCATACACTTGTTTCTGTCTCTTGTCTAGCAATGTTCGCACATAAGACTATGTTTTCGACTCTACCTCTTTAGTTGATATCCCCCAGGCTTGTATACGTCTTTTCATTACAGTTTTCATAAGTGATATAGTAACATCTGTAGCTGTCAATGCCTCGGTTTTTTGTTATCTTCTCTGTTCACATTTCTCAACATTCTTCTAACCCAAGGGTCACCAAACGTTTTTCATAGTGGGCCAGGATAACTGACAAAATGATGAGAGCGGGCCTGCATACTCATTCTGTACAATACTTGTGCCGATCTCCGTGGCGAAGGTTTACGGACGCGGTTTGTAATCCTGTATACCTTCGTTCGAAACACAGATGTGCGCGATTTGGCAGCAGACCACGTTGCGATGGTTTTTTACGCAATGGTATGGGTATCGGTCGTACAGAAAGCAATGGCAAACTATTGCACGTAAACTTGCTAAGGCATCAACAACAGCAAAAAATGCTGATGTTGACTGCAAACGTCTTGTAAAGGATATGCAACTGTGAGTGGAAACGGAGCATAGAATCCGGTGGAGTATAAAGTACCTAGGTGGACCTTGACTCCCACACTACCACATTAGAATCGAGTCCTTGTGCAGCACTGTACCAGATTAAGACGTATTAGGGGAATTCGTCCCATGGCGTGGTCTGCGAGCATATGTGTCTGTAAATGTGTGTTGATTACTACTTAACCAGATAGGAACCATTAGTGGTTTTTGTACCAGCACAATTTTGTATCATTTATAAATCTAGTTCATTGATTGAACTCGGAACGTTTTTACAATACTTGCAAGTCAGAACGAAAGCTCTGAGAAGAAAGACGAAACACTAAGTTAATCATGGGTGAGTGGCGTGCAAAGCACATAAAACAAAGACGACCAGCTTATTTATTTACTACCAAAAAAAAGTTATCAAGGAAGGCTACGTTAGCAAAAAAATAGTTACATCAGACCTAGTGTACACATATCCGAATCTCACAAACTAAGCAGTAAAAAAAGTTAGTGAGATTTGTGAAACTGATATTTGGCTTTAAGATATCATCAATGTTTGGTTTGGAATTGATGCAGCCAATCAATAGAATTGCTTTCAAATATTCATCAGTCAATCTCGTTCGATGTGTTGACTTCACATACTTCATTTTTGAAAATGTTTGCTCACAGACATAACTTTTTCCAAACACTGATGCCATACCAGCGGCAAATGTCTTCAATTTCGGAAACTTAACATCAGGTAACCAGCAGTAAAATTCAACAAGTTTTCCTTCTCTGTGCTTCTCTTTCAACAAGTCATTTGCTTGCAAATCAATGAACTCTAACTGTAGTTCCACTGGCACATCATCAAGGTCACAATCAAACGGATTCTCGAACAAAATAATGTCACTCTCAATTCTGTCAAGATCTGAAAAGCTCTCCAAAAATAAAGGCTACTTCAAGTCACGAATAATTTTTTTTTCGGAATATCGAAGTTGACATCTTCGGCGATTGTAGCGCAAAACTCTTTGAAACAGTGAAAATGAGAAACGTTTTCTCCTTCCAATTGTGCTTCACACAATGATAGATTTCTCCGAAATCCTTTGATGATTCTGTAAAGATAACAGACGAGGTTATCTGTTTCCTGAAATCTCAAATTCGGTTCATTCAAGTGGGATGTGATGTCGACCAAAAATTACAACTTTTACAGCCAAGTATGATCTGACAGCTGTGGATCAGCTCTGTCGTTTCAAGTGAGGAAAATGTCTATTTCGTTTCGAGGCTTCTAAAAACAAATCAGGACGTTGCCGTAGCTGAGCCACCTCACTGAAGGCAAGTCACAGAATTCGGAATCAATTTCTTCAGGAAAAGCCTGGAACTGACGGTGATTGAGTGCATGTCCCCGAATGAAGTTCACAGCAGAAACGACTGGATTCAGCACACAAGAAATATCTAAGTCGTTCCCACAGAGCTCTTGCTTATGTATGATGCAGTGTATGAACAGAGCGCCCGGAATCTACAAATCTTTCAACTGATCGGCCCCCTCAGACCCTTCCTCACTTCAGCCATTTTTTTTCCTTAATCAATTGTAACTCTTCGAAGCTGATTCCACTGAAGGTTATAGTCTTGCAAAACTTGTTGCACTTCCATGAACATGTTATTTCCTATTGATGTTACATGCACGCTGCAAACGGATGCCAGCTCTTCCGTTATCTGAAAGTCCAAATTGACACCACGAATAAACTCGAGAAGTTGTGACGTACTCGAGAGATTAGTAGACTCATCCAGCGCAAGAGAATACCACAACAAGATCCTAATATTTTCGCGTATTTGTAGCACTATTTCTCTCTCCAAGTTCTTCTGCTCTTCACACAATTGAACTTCCTGAAAGGCTGATAGTTCCAAACAAATCTGCTTTCTCGGGACACAAGTCATTTGCTGCTTCCATCATACACTCATTGATGAAGTTACCATCAGTAAACGGTTTTCCTCGTTCTGCCATGTGATGCACTATTTTGTAACTTGTAAGAGTGACAAATTCATTTTCAGCATAATTTCTCGGAAGAGATTTCTTTGTGTTTCTAAACCACGTTTCATGGACTCATATTTCTCAGAGCGTAACTTTCCAGAAAACTGTGAATATGCTGATAGATGTTTTGTTTCGTAGTGACGCCGAAGATTGTACTCTTTCAAAATGGCAACACTTTCGCTGCATATTACGCAATTGGATTTCTGGTCCTTTGTTTCCACAAAGAAGTACTTTACTCCCAATCCTCATTGAAAACGCGACACTCGGTGTCCACTTTTCTTTTCTTAGTAGCCATAATGAAGGGTGAAGTACACGGGATCTGAAAATGAAAAAGACATTGAATTAGAAAGATAATTAAAATCCTATTGAAACACAAGAATATGAGAGGAGGGGGTCACTGGTAAAGCTGCGGTTCACCAAAGGTACATATAACGTTGTTAATAGAATATATCTCATAATAAGGTTTACAAAATATATATAGGGCCGGCCTAAATATACAGCCTAGAGCAAAGTTTTCCAACCGGGGTTCCGCGAGTGGCAGCCAGATGTTCCGCTGAAACAGACCGAAATCGCCTAAATGAAACATTTCTGCCCATCTGGTTTATTACATAAAGTATGACAGACACTTGGATCATCGCACAGAGTTCCTTGAGCAACGTAAACATTTGCGTAAGCATCTGCTCCAGCAGAAAGGCTGAAAAACACTGGCCTAGAGACCAGCTCGATTAACACATTGACCGGAGAATTCCTCTGAGCTGGGGATAATATTTTCGTAATAACACGAGGCTTCTATGGCATTTTTATGCTGTTTGCTACTTTATTGTCTCTATTCACACTTGTAGTTCACTTACCTATCACAGTTAACCAAGGAAATCTTTGTTACATACCTATAAAATAGAGGACTTGCAAAAAAAAGTCAATATTTCTGGAGCATCGGACATGTGTTGACAGCCGGACGCATCGAAGGGAGGGAAAGATGTCAGTGTGTGTGTTGCCATGGAAACCATTGTAACGTCAGAAGGTAGGCGGCGCTACCACGAGCCTTGAAGGACTTGGGATTGCGTGAAATAAGCAAATATTTCAATAAACTAGAAAATCTAGATACAATAATTTATAATTGAAAATAGTAAATTTAAGACACATGGCAGTCATCAGGTCTCCGCACGTGTGAAGATCTCCTATGATTCTAAACATAATATTTACATTTAAATTGTATCACAACGTCTCACGTTCTATACGTTGTATCAAGCAAGTTCGAGTACCGTCGGCGGGCCGGATGAAATGACATCGCGGACCAGATCCGGCGGCGGGCCGTAGTTTTGTGACCCCTTTTCTAAACAATCAAATCTCCACGGCTTTCAACGTTCCCACAATTTCATTCCCCTTTGTCCAGAAATCGCATCCATACAGAAGAACACGCCTCACATAACTTTTCAATTTCATTAAGGTGATTTTTGCGAATCAGTGAATGCATTGTTATCAGTCATTATAAATGTCATCATCATTAAGTGCATGTTAGCTGGCGTAGGCGTTCATTCTCTTCACATATCTCGGTCTTTGGTGTTGTGGATCAACTTCCTCCATACCATCGTCTTAATCCATCCAGCATCATTTCTCATAGTCGGCCTCTGCCTCTCTTCCTCTTGACCTTTCCAGCCGTGACGGTAAGAAATGTAACCATTGTTATTGCTTTCATTTAGATATTGTGTTATTATTTCTATCTTAAAATCTCACACGGTTTCAATTACCTCCAACATGATATTGTTAGGTACGAATGTTTTTCCTTGCTTCATGTAATCAAACCTAATCCATTTGTATGTTCGTGTTTCCTGCTTGCTTAGATCCTTCCTTGTTGGTACATGATATCCGAGTCTTTCACGTGACTTGTCCCAAACTTCGTGCATGTCTGACTCGGCCAGATATCTTTCGTCTTTTTTGCATTTGTTTGTCATTTCCTCGTGTGTTCTATTATATTCTTCCTTATTTAGCTTTTAGAAAAAAATATTTCATCATCCGTATGCAGAATTTCATTTCTCATCATTTGTCACGCATTTCCGTTTTGTTTTTTCTTCTGTTGTTTTGCAATACTATGTTTCAGGAAGGATGGTTTCTTTTGATATCTGTTTGCTCGAGTCACTGTAATATATCAAATTGGTCATCATTTGTCTGTATTATCTCCAATACATTATATCTGTTCTGTACAAAAGCATTGTGCATTTCTCTCATCTCCGTGTCTGTTTTAAGTAATTTGAATAACGAAGACACAAACAATAGATTGCACAGTATATTGCCTGGCATATTTCGCTACATTATGTCAGGTGTATACTGCAGAATGCGCACAACAAGGTTTTTTTTGCGTTTTAAGTAATGCTAGATCTAACTGAATGAAACTTTAGTTTGTCTAGGGGTAAGCTGTGAATATGTTGAATAGGCTGCCGTGGACCGGCACAGACGGTGGTCACTGAGAGGAGGCGAGTTAGTTGGTGGGGCAGCTAGCTCTATAAAATACCTCAAAACTATGACGTGGAATCGTGGGGTACGAGGCGCCAAATATAACTACCCACCCCTCGAGCTGCCTAGCAGGGTCTGTCTTTAAGACAAATGCTTGTGGAGACAACCATACACAAACCGGCGGAAGTCAAGGAGAAACTACCGCTACATAACGATAACAACGTTTAAAGAGGATTCCAGTGGATACTTTTCGTCCGGTAGAGAGCACCTAGTGATACAGTTGATGCCCGATCGCCATCAAGCAACTATATGAAAATTAAATGTAAAAATACGCTAAATGTTGGCACATGGAATGTCTTAACATTTAGTCAGAATGGAAAATTAGATAATATCAAGAAAGAAATAGAAAGAATGAAGATAAAAATATCAGGGATTAGTGAAATGCGATGTCAGTTGCGGAGGGGAGGGGGGGATATTCAGATAAGTATAGAATTGTTTACTCAGGATGGAAGGACTACAAAAGGGGTGTTGGCATAAATTTGGATCAAATGAGTGCTAGGACAGTTAACGAGTTTTCGACAATCTCAGAGCGAGTAATATTATTGAAACTCCATGGCAAACCTATGAATATTAACATAATACAATTATATGCACCAACAGCAGGCAGTAAAACAGAAGATAAAGATATATTTTAGATCAATTAGACATGGCGGTAGACCAGTGTAAAATGTTTGAAATTACTCGGGGATTTCAATGCCAAATTAGGCAACGAAAAGGTGAATGCCGTGACTGGTATCTATGGGCTAGGTTAGGGGTGTCAAACTCAATCGCTCAACGGGCAAAACCTCAAATCACACGTAAGGTTGCAGGCCGAAAAAGATAAACATTCAATCAGCCGAAATTTTTTTTTAAACGTTAATATAAATGAAAACAGAAAAAAGTTTTAATAATAAAACATCATTGGTATACACATTTTCACGCTTATGTCATTTTGTCAGAGCAAGGTGTTTGGCATCTTTTCTTGGCTACAAGTGCGTTTATGTTGAGATTCTCATGATGGACTGCACGTTTTAATCAGTGAGATGACTCCTGTGTGATGTTTTGTAAATCTTTATCACAGAAAACAGCTGCTCACACAGATATGCGCTACCAAACATGCTCAAGGTTTTCTGCAAAATAGACTGAAATTGGCGGTGACTTAAACCTTTGACTCTGATAAAGTTTGTGTTATAATGCTCATTACATCTTCCATGTTGAGGACTTTACCACACAGCGATCCTTGGTGTATGATGCAGTGATATGCTATCAATTCACCAGTACAGTTTTCTGCATCTTTAATCGCATCCTTCCAACTAGTCCACGTTTTTCGCCACACATTACCGGTGCTCCATCTGTTTTCAGTACAATGAGTTTATCCCAAGGCAGGTTCATATTGTATAAACTTTGACATACGTTGTCAAAAGTGTCTTTTCCTGTCGTTGTCCCATGCATGGATTTCATGTCCAATATTTCTTCTGTAACATTCAAACCACTCCACGGATGAAGATGGCGAGCTGTGCAGTGTCAGTCATGTCATTACTTGCATCGACAGCAAGGGAGAATGCAACAGTTTTTTCCTTTTTCGATCAGCTGTGTTTTCACATCAGTGGCCATCTCACAAACTCGATCAAATAGTAAGGATATATGGAAGGCAATTAACACCTTGACAAACAAGTATAACTTCTCAAATTCATTACCATCACATCCTATTTCATGCGATCAATTCAGTAATTTTTTTCAAACTGACATAGATCAGTTGAAGGCTTCAATACCACATTCTCCTTGCAACTTATCTTTACTGTCACCGTTTTGCGAGAAAAGATGCTCCCGGGATAGTCTTTCCGACATACCGCTAATGACAGTCACTGAAGTATTCAATTACCTCAATCAACCAATCGTGTGCCGTTCCGGAAAGCGTGGGCGGTCATGACTCGCCATTTCACTCGATCACCAGAGTCGTGGATTAGCTCAGTGTTCCTGTCTCGTCCATGCCATGTGGCCAAGCCATCTAGGTATTTTCCTCTCGGTCTTCCTCTTGGTCTGTTCCCTTCGATCTTGCCAGTTGTCACCAAGTTCTCCAATCCATTTCTTCTCATAACATGTCCAAAAGATTTTGACTGTCTACGTCTAATTTCTCTAATAAATTTACGATTTTCATTTGTCTCCTCTAGTACTTGGTCATTGGTTTTTCTGTCTGTCCGTGGTATTCTTTGCATTTACTTCAGAAACCACATTTCTGCAGCCATCAGATGTTTTTCAGCTTGACTGCTCATTATCCTAGTTTCACATCCATACAAAATAACAGGCTCTATGTATCCCCTCAATACTCTTTTTCTCGTATCAATTGACATCTTTTTATTGGTCAGAATGTTTTTCATCTTGCTAAAGGATACTTTCGCCATGGCGATTCTTGTTCTAATCTCTTCAAGGCATCTACCATCAGATGTTATGACTGTTCAGAGATAATTGTACCGATTCACTTGTTGAAGAATATTCCCATTTACTTGTATATTACATTGTGGTATTTCGTTCTTCCTAGTGACGACCATAACCTGTGTCTTTTTACAATTTAATTCTAACCACAGTTGCCCACTGTGTACAACAACCGCATCTACTAATTGTTGCAGATCCTGCTCATTGTCTGCAATCAATACTGTATAATCTGCATATCTAATGTTATTGATATTTCTTCCTCCAATGCTGATTCCATTTATAAGTTTCTAAATTTCTGAAAATATTTTCACTGTATAAGGAAAAATGATCTGGAGACATTACACATCCTTGCCTAACACCTCTCTTAATAGGCTGATATTGTCCCACTTCATTATTAATCCTTACGGCAGCGTGTTGTTTCAATATATGTTGTTTATAAGTCTAATGTCTTTCCCATCAATCTGTAGATCTGCAAGCATATCCAACATGTTGACATCAGTTATCAGTTATCAGTTGGGGTATATTCATTGCACCCCGGACAGGTCCATAGGTGCTCAGATCCTCCCCCCCCCCCAGCATAAGCATCAACGTTCGGTGACTAATAGTGCCAGTTCTGTGTTGGTTAACGAGGCACCTCGTTTTCCTCGTGTCTGGCCATGCCAATTCTTACTCCCAAGTCTTTCATCCTGGACAGCGATGTGGATTCACTGTCGTCAAAGTCTTCTGTTTTCCACGTGCCTTTAAGGATGTTAATAACATCGGCACGATCCATGGGCTGGCCACATGCAGGGGGTACAGAGCCAGCCAGTTTATTAGCTCGTTCATTTCCCTCGACTTTTGCATGTCCCGGGACAAAGATGAAGGTGATTTTACGGACAACAGACTTCATCAGCGACTCAGTCCACTGTCTACGTATAGATCCAGCTTCGTCCTTCCGTATCATGCTCATTGAATCACTTAGTACACACAGTTGGTATAATGCTGTGATTCTAGCCATAGGAAAGCCTGTGTTACTGCCATCACCTCCATCGTCATGCTGCTCGTGGGCATAGTGTGGGAACCACTGGATTCTTGAACGGTTCGGCCCACTGAACGGGCTGTAAATGCCCATGCACTTCTCTGCTTCTTTACAACAGATCCGTCTGTATAGATAAGCACTTGATGGTTGTCTGCGTGTTCATTAATGAGCGCGTTGACCTCTGCATTAACAGTGACAGGATTCTGTTCTCTGCACCGTCTTTCAAGTGTGATAATGCAGGAGAAGGTGCACTTAAAAGCTGGAGGCACGGGCACCCATTCCTTGCCGGGGTTGATACTGGTAGGACTTCAGACCTGTCTGATGACATCCTCCGCCCGACCCATCCATGATTTACCCCTCTTTAGCCTGTTGCCCTTTTCTCTGAATATATCTTCATGCTGAGGGTGCTGCTCATCCGCACTTATTTTCAAGTATGCACGAGCTCTCCAGATCTTGATCCTGTGGTTCATTGTCGGGAAGTCAAGGAGGTATCACATCCCTACACAACTGGTGTCTCTCGTGCAGCCCAAAATGATGCGCATGGCCTCGTTTTGTACCTTTTCATGTTGACATGTCTAACTCTATCAAAAGCCTTTGTGTAGTCAATAAAGCAAAGATGTGTATCCTTGTTTACTTCTATAGCACGTTCAATAACTGTTTGCAGCATATACACAGCATTTACCCTTTCCTTCTACAAACCCACATTGTTCTTCTCCTTTTTCAGGTTGTATTTTCTTCCTCAGTCTTTGCATGATAATTCGTAGAAAAATACCTCAGTAACCTAAAAAAAACATATACTCATCTGTATTAGATGGAATCAGCAATCGGATGCTCCGCTGTGATGCGCCAGTGATCGCCAGTCAATAAAGCAAAGATGTGTATCCTTGTTTACTTCTATAGCACGTTCAATAACTGTTCGCAGCATATACACAGCATTTACCCTTTCCTTCTACAAACTCAAATTGTTCTTCTCCTTTTTTCAGGTTGAATTTTCTTCCTCTGTCTTTGTATGATAATTCGTAGCAAAATACCTCAGTAACCTAAAAAAAAACATAAACTCATCTGGGTTAGACGGAATCAGCAATCGTATGCTCCGCTGTGCTGCGCCAGTGATCTGTGTATCACTAACCTATGTATATAATCAGAGTCTCACCAAAGGTCACTTTCCATCAGCTCTCAACATCGCTAAAGTGTATCCTCTTCTTAAATCTGGTTCATTGGACAATAGTCTCCCGAACAATTATAGACCCATTTATTTACTATCATCACTATCTAAACCACTAGAACAACACATCCATAAGGTGAGTGGCACCTTGCATTCTTGACAGACCAAAGTATATGGATTGGAATTTGGATTGGATTGGATTTGGCCAAAATTCCATCTCACAAAGCCTGGGCACAGCTTCAGAGAACAGGTGGTGCCCAAACGACATGTTCCCGCTCTCGGCCTTGCTTTGTTTGATCCAGAGGAAAGGGTAACCAGTACGTCTGGAAAAGGTAGGCTGCAGACGCTGGCGGCTCAGCGTCAAACCCCCGAGACCTCGCCCCCCACGAGCAGGAGGCGAGCAATGGCCAGACCCTAAACCATTGGGACTTGACTTAGAGGCGTTCAGCCAAACCCCGCACGTAAGGGTCGTATACGCGCCCGGACCTCTGGGCACGTACATCTGTCAATCGCAAGTGTCTGGACCTTGTAAGCGTGTACTACTGTCAGACTCCCCGCCTGACTCGTGCGGATCCCGCGACCAGCGAGAACAGGCCCGCCGGAGATATTGCTCGTCTGTTGCGGACAAATGTCCACGACTGAATAAGTAAACGATAAAAGTAATGGTATTTCAATTGCGCTTGCGCTCCCACCTATGCTACACCCTTCATGTGCCTTCACAAAGTCGGACTAGAGTCAAGCTCATCATCCATAAGGTAACATTACAGTATTTAGATCGCAACAAGCTTATAGTTGACAGTCAATCAGGATTTCGACCAAAATATTCTTGCTATACGGTCCTAACAAACATGATAGAAAATTGGCACCAGAATATATATAACAACAATCTATGCGGAGCTGTGTTTATCGATTTCAAGAACGCATTTGATGTGACAGACCATGTCATTTTAATTAAAAAACTAGAGACAGTGAAAATTGGCCCTAATGTAGTAACGCTAATAACATATTTTCTGCCAAGCAGAAAGCAAGTAGTATCATACAATAAATCTCTATCCCAAACCACTACCTTCAATACTGGAGTACCGCAAGGCTCTATTCTTTGCCCACTATTATTTGCCATATATATATTAAAGATCTACCTTTGCATCTTTAGTCGTCCAGCAATCTATTTGCAGACGACTGTACAGTTTATACAAACGCTGAAAGCAGTAATTTGCTGGAGTCGTCTTTGCAACATGAATTAAATAATATAGTTAGGTGGAGCTATGCAAACCGTATGCAAATTAACATAACTAAAACAAAATCTATGTTATTAACAACCAGACAAAGACTTCAAACTCTAAATTCACACAGATCACTTCAACTTCACATCGATAACATGCCAGTAGAAAGTGTAATTGAGCACAAAACATTCGGCCTCATCATTGATAGAAACCTAACTTTTAATCCTCACGTTCAAGCGCTCACTAAACAAACAAGAAAAAAGTCTACAAACTTTCCTTGATGAGGACACAAGGAAAATATTCTATACTTCTCACATCAATCAATCAATCATGTGCCATGCCGGAAAGCGTGGGCGGTCATGACTCGCCATTTCACTCGATCACCAGTGTCGTGGATCAGCTCAGTGTTCCTGTCTCGTCCATGCCATGTGGCCAAGCCATCCAGATATTTTCCTCTTGGTCTGTTCCCCTCGATCTTGCCAGTTGTCACTAAGTTTTCCAATCCATTTCTTCTCATAACATGTCCAAAAGATTTTGACTGTCTACGTCTAATTTCTCTAATCAGTTTACGATGTTCATTTGTCTCCTGTAGTACTTGGTCATTGATTTTTCTGTCTGTCCATGGTATTCTTTGCATTTTCCTCAGAAACCACATTTCTGCAGCCATCAGATGCTTTTCAGCTTGACTGCTCATTGTTCATGTTTCACATCCATACAAAAGAACAGGCTCTATGTATTCCCTCAACACTCTTTTTCTCGTTTCAATTGACATCTTTTTATTGGTCAGAATGTTTTTCATCTTGCTAAAGGCTACTTTCGCCATGGCGATTCTTGTTCTAATCTCTTCAAGGCATCTCCCATCAGATGTTATAACTGTTCCAAGATAATTGTACCGATTCACTTGTTGAAGAATATTTCCATTTACTTGTATATTACATTGTGGCACTTCTTCCTTCCTACTGACGACCATAACCTGAGTCTTTTTACAATTTAATTCTAACCCCAGTTGCTCACTGTGTACAACAACCGCATCTACTAATTGTTGCAGGTCCTGCGCATTGTCTGCAATTAATACTGTATCATCTGCATATCTAATGTTATTGATGTTTCGTCCTCCAATGCTGATTCCATTTATATCCTCTACATTTCTGAAAATATTTTCACTGTACAGGGAAAAAAGATCTGGAGACATCACACATCCCTGCCTAACACCTCTCTTAATTGGCTGATACTGTCCCACTTCATTATCAATCCTTATTGCAGCTTGTTGTTTCCAATATATGTTTTTTATAAGTCTAATGTCTTTCCCATCAATTTGTAGATCTGCAAGCATATCCACCATGCTGACATGTCTAACTGCTATCAAAAGCCTTTGTATAGTCAATAAAGCAAAGATGTATATCCTTGTTTACTTCTATAGCACGTTCAATAACTGTTCGCAGCATATACACAGCATTTACTGTACCCTTTCCTTCTACAAACCCGCATTGTTCTTCCCCTATTTCAGGTTGTATCTTCTTCCTCATTCTTTGCATGATAATTCTTAGCAAAATCTTTGTGATGTGACTCATTATACTAATTGTTCTATGTTGATCACATTCCAAGGTTCCTGATTTCTTTGGGATTGCAATAAATATAGAGTTACATAATTCAGGAGGTATATCTCCAGTATCATATAATGTGTTCAGCAGTCTGGTGACTTGATCTAGTCCAAATTCTTCTAAAGCTTTAATCATTTCTGATGTGATGTTATCTGCACCGGGGGCCTTGCCAGCTTTCATATGCTTAAGAACATTTCGAACCTCCATCTCCAAAATTGGCGGTCCTTCATTATTAAATCTAATATCATACTGTTCGTCTCTGTTATCATCATAAAGGTGTTTCACATAATCTGTCCATACCTGTAGAATCTGGTCTTTTTCTATTATGATTTTGCCATCTTCAGTTTTTAGACACCCTGTTGATGTACTTGTTCTTTTATTAGTAAGTTCCTGAATTCTTTTGTGCACTAATTTGGTATTTTGACTGTTGTGTTGGCTTTCAATTTCTAAGCACTTTTCCTCAAGCCATGCTTCTTTTGCCTCCTTACATAATGTTCTGACTTGTCTGTGAATTTCTTCATATTTGACAGAATTAATTTTGTTGAGTCTTCTTGTTTCCATGAGGTGTAAAATTTCTTCAGTCATCCATTTCTTACGACCCACCTTCTTTAATTTTGGAATAGTTGTTTCTGCAGCCACATTGATTGAATTCTTCAACGTTTCCCATTGATCATCCACATCCTGGAATAGGATCTTCTCACATACAGACACATTTTTACTACTGCTCTACAATCTGGGACGGTTGTTCCAATTCAAGCACCAAGCGACTTTACTCACTCCAGAAACGGGCTATGAGTTTAATGTATAGCAAACATTTAACTGACAATCGTAGCCTGCATAAACGTCTTCAGTTACTAACACTCCTCAAACGCCTGCTTTTCAATAAGGCCAAACTAACTCACAAAATCCTACATCGGAATGCCCCAAATTATTTTGGCCATTGTTTAAATATAATGCTAGACACGGTAAACGATTAAATATATTACACATTCCGAAGCTTAGGATAGACTTATACAATACAAGCTTGACGTATTCCGCAGCTCAGCTGTGGAACAATCTTCCACAAGAAATCAAAGACATCACCAATCCCTTTACATATAATCGCAAATTATTCGAACACTATCTCAGTACGGATTACCTTCCCCCTTAATAATAATAATAATAATAATAATAATAATAATAATAATAATAATAATAATAATAATAATAATGTTAATAATAATAATAATAATAATAAAAATTAAACACTAGTACAACAGCCAGTCCCTTTTTGGTAGGCCAGTATATTCCACATAGCTAATAACAAGTGCCACACCAGTCATTACTATTACTGAGTCGTGTAGTATTGATTTTTCATTTTTCCCATGCCTTCAAAATGCATATCTTTTATATTGTTGCTGTTTACAGTCAGCCTTGAATTATGTGTGAATGATATAATGTTTGAAAGAGAGTGATAGAAGTGCAGAATGTTAGACGGCCCAATTCTTAACCTTTTGAAAATAAAGTTTGCTTGTTTGTTTGTTTGTTTGTCTGTTTGTTTGTTTGTTTGTTTGATCAACAACCGTATTTCTGCCAAGGCTTACCTTTGCAAACATCTTATTTCTGTCTGAACACAAGACGTCACACACTTTCATCATGCAGCGCTTCAGAAACTCTCCTTCTGTAAATGGTCGGCCTGATTTTACGATCTCCTCTGACACAATAAAACTTTCTTTGACTGCAGCATCAGTTTGTGATTTTGCTTTGGTGAAAAACATCTGCTGTGATATTAGATGCCTCTTATAGTTTTCTACATTATGTACCTACTGCTCTGCATTCAAGCTGTTTAACTTGTCTTGTTGTTTAGTCTCGTAGTGCTGTCTCAGATTATATTCTTTGATCACAGCTACATTATCTCCACAAATTAAACACACAGGCTTACCTCCAATATCAGCCAATATATATTCAACCCCCCCCCCCCTCCCCCAGCGACTTTGAAAGGCTCTGTTTTCAGAATCAACTTTCCTCTTGGCCATATTAAAGGCTAGGTTTGATTTTAAAAGACTATGCATCTACCTACAGACGCTTGATTCATATCAGGTTAGCCATAGCGGGAAAAGGTGATGTAATATCTGGGCATTACACTACCTTCATTTTTTATGCGCCATTCCAAAAAGAGCATCTGAACGTTGCTAGGTAACTGTAATGACGAACACTAACTCACTACACAACTTTTATTTTCGCTTATTCTTAATCGAAGCGAGAACGCTCTCAGGTAGCCTATCACTCGGAAGGCTGCTAATTAGGGAATTTGATTTGCACTTTAATCGTGACCATAAAAAAAATATTTTTGCGTAAAATTCTCTCTCGGGCTGAATATATTTGTACGTCGGTTTAGACCTCTCGGGCCTGATATGATTGTACGGCGGGCCGGATGTGGCCCGCGGGCCTTGAGTTTGACACATGTGGCCCTAGGTGATAAAAATGAGAGAGATGACATATTAATGGCATGGGCAGAATACCATAAAATGGTAATAGGTTCAAACACCATCCTCGACGATTATATACGTAAAGAGCCCTGGAGATAATATTTTCGATCAAATTGACTACACGCTGATTCCAAAGAGATTCAGAAGCAGTTTAGTAGGAGAAAAATAACTAGACAATGAACAGATGCGTATAATGAACACGTGCCAATTATAGGGAAAATGAGGTTATGACTTAAAACAATAAAGAAACCCCAAAATAACATCAAGTTAGATCTAGCATTACTTAAAGCACACAGAAATTAGATAACGGTATAATGTTACTGTAAAGAACAGATATAATGCCATGGAGATATTACAGACTATTAATGAACATTGGGATATATTTCGGGAGTCAATCCAACTGAATCAAAAGGAATCATTCCACCTGAACATAGAATTGCAAAAAAAAAAAAAAAAAAAAGATAAAGAAACAGAAATGTATGACAGATGAAATTTTGCAGATGATGGACTAAAGAAGAAAGAAAACGCAATATAAAGACGAATATTATAAAATGCATAAAGAAATAGCACATACATGCAAAGTGACTATAGAAGTATGGCTGGATCCAAAGTGCACTGAAATTAGGACAAACTATGGTAAAGACTCGCATACCATGTGTCAACAAATAAACACAATAACATGTAGGGAAAACGAAATAGCACTGGATGTTTAAAATCGAGGAATATTGCAATAATGTTGGGACAAGATAATTTAGTTAATAGATGAACGGAATATCTAGAAGAGCATAATGTATGATGGTAGG
Source organism: Cepaea nemoralis (assembly GCA_014155875.1). NCBI lineage: Eukaryota > Metazoa > Mollusca > Gastropoda > Stylommatophora > Helicidae > Cepaea > Cepaea nemoralis. The sequence continues at coordinate 95,143 of JACEFZ010011696.1, forward strand.
AGAAAAGATGTAAATATCCACACCAATTATGAGGGGAAGGAAAGGCACCAGGTCCATACACCATTACATTGGAGGAAGCTGAGGCTCTATGTGATTTTGGAATCGAAATACTGACAAGATTCCTTACCGATATCTACTTTAGTGGGTATAGTCCTAGTGACCTATTAAAATTCATCTTTATAGCTCTGCCAAAAAATTAAGGCACTTTAGAATACGAAGAGCATCGCACAATAAGTCAATCGAATAAGAATCAACTTTTACCTAATAAGAAGGTAACGTTGATTAGCAGAAGGGATTACTGAAGCCATGTGCATTCAGAGTCTAGACCATAGATAACATTCAGTACTCAACTATTGGTCGAATTGGCGCACCTTATGTTTTCACAGGGAGATGCGAGCTAAACACACTATACTCATGGAATAAATGAAGAAAGTCTGAACTGGAGGTTTGACAGAATTGAAACTGCTTGGAAATAAACAAATTCGGAGGTACCTCACTTTGTTGTGTCAGGGCCTCTGTAAAACAATTCAAGCAGGCCCCAGTCGGACAAACTATTCCCCTATTATTCCCGAAACCATGTGGGAGAGGAAGGAGGTAATTGTGTTGAAAATGTTGTGTGTGGGTGTCACCGTCCTAGATCTCTAGGGGATTGAAACTCGGGCTCATACAGGCAACAAACTCCGTTCAGATACAATCTAGCATCATTTATTTACATGTATATTACAGTACGCTGGCGAAGCGAGTTTTCACAAGCCAGCAATCAGCAAGTTGCGTATCACAGGAGTTTACAATGAACATGATTAACACAACAACTCTAGCAGCTATCTAAACATATGTATAAGACCCCTAAATACAATTGGGTCTACTATCAAGTCCCCTTAAGGTAAACCCTGTTGCTTCCTCGATGTCCAGTCCGTGTCTGTCCTTCCACACGTGTCGCAATCCGACACGGGTGGCAACTCTCTCTGAGTTTCTCGTGGATCCCGCAATCGGCGGGCCCCATCAGTGTCCACGGGGCTGTGGACACACTGACCGGTCCTTCGAGAAGGCTCTGGATTATTCGAGCCTTCGAGTGACTCGGTTGTTTCCCTTTAGCTGAAGTTCTATCCCTTCGCCAGTATATCTTACTTTTACCGTCCCTATGTGAGGCTGTGACAGGAGTCCCCCTCCCCCCTGCTTTGATGGGTTCTTATATGGTAATTAGTTCTGTACTAATTCTGTCACAGGATCACATAAAGTCGGTGTTTGTAGTTTGGTGGATAGTAACTTGGCAACTTACATATCTGCATCACCAACTCATGTATTCTCCCCTACACCACTTTAAGATGATTGCTGAAGAGGTTTCTCTCTTCTATGTTCTTAAACATGCTTATCTGACCGAAGTTCCGTGACGTTTCCCAGTTGTTTTTACAACCGCGCCCTCCTCAAGTATCCATATGATACCAAGATATTAAAACTCTGTGTAAGAGAGCTTTAACAAGACAAATGTCTTGGCTATTTAAGTACACCTGCAAATCTTGTCCTGTGTGTGTATTTCGATACATTTTTACTTCCGTATGTTGTATAATGCTGAATATGTAGTTATGCTGTTGTTTTATCACATCTGACTACGTGTTCCTGTTGGCTTGTTCGTGTATTGACTGATATGTTGCAGTTTCTAATAAAGTGACTGTATTTTAATTGTTAGTGTTCAGTTTTGAGTTTGTATAAAGTGTGTGCTCGCTGTGTGGTTTATCTCCAAGCGTCACGAGTTGGGATATCCTTTGTCATGAATTACCCCAATGTGTAATGCATGATCGGGGCATTCCAAGCAGTGGCGCTTAGATGTAGTGTATTAACTACTAAACATGTATCAACAATTAGACAGGTAATACATTTTTACATGAAAGACGCAGACAAATTAAAATAAATACGTTTTGCGTACAATTTGTCCGCTCAGTATATCGCTCTCTCGTTTAATTCATTCACTCTGTCATTCATACATCTTTCATACACAATAGTATTTTGTTAAAATATATAAATAAAGTTGAGGTAAGTCTTATTGCCCTTAGAAAAAATGGATTAGGCGATATGTTCCCTTTAAGGCAACAAGTACTTTTTGTACGTGTAATCAAAAAATGGTTTATAATTTAAATGGAAAAAATTGTATAGGAAAAATATTTCACCTATGAGTGGAAATACTTGTAATATTATGGTAGAAAATATACAAGTTATAGGTTGACATATTTTATATACATAATTAAATACAAGTGTAATACATATTAACTAATACATAACTAATTAACTAACTAACTAAATCCAACGACGATGTGTGTGTTGTCCTCCTGTTATCCGTGTGTCGTGCCATCAACGTTAACAGTTAATATAGCTGTCACTTGCATGTTGTAATCGAAGTAGTTCTATTCCGGCTGTTTGCGATGTTTCTTAGCAATAGCGAGTATGCAGTGTTCTTAATCTTTACAGATGAATGTCAGTTCACTGGTTGAAATCATTTCACAGATATTATGTATCGCTCGGATTGTTTTTAACACCTTGGTAATTGGTAATATAGGGTTCTCAAAGTGTCATGTTCGTGGGTGTTATACGTAACCTATTCACTTGGGCGTTGATACTTCTGAATGAAAGTTCTCTAGTAGGTGTAGAGGTACACTGTTCTATGCAACAGACTAAAATATCACAGCTTCTTATATGGCGAATAATTAATGTGCCTAGTGTTCGTCTGCTGGTGCATTAGTATGCCGTGATAAAAAGTCAGCAATAATGTTATCAGTGCCCATGATATGGCGGATTTCAAAGTCGAAATCTTGAAGAAGAATACACCATCTTTCCAAACGATGGTTCTTTGGAACACCTTGCTTAAGTACCAGCAGCGGCGAATTATCGGTTAAAACAACAAAATGCGAACCTAAGAGGAACTTATATAATCGACGCATACAAAAAAGTAGACTTAATGCCTCTAACTCAACTGTGGAGTAATGGATCTCTGCCTTTTTTAGCTTGCGGCTGACGTAGAGTATTGGATGTCTCAAGCCCTGATATTCTTGCATCAGGCATCCTCCAATTGCGATAGCACTCGAATCTGTGGTCAAAATAAAAGGTATATCTATGTTTGGTAATCTTAATACTGGTGGGTTAGAAAAAATTAATTTCAATTTGCACATTGCATCCTCTAAGCGGATACTCTTACAAAATTTTTCTGGATGATCTTTTTGTCAACAGATTAGAAAAAACTGATGTGAGTTCTGCCCAGTTGGTATAAACTTGGCATAATAGTTTATGAGACCTAATAGGCTTCTAACCTGTTTCTTTGTAGTTGGAACTTCTAGGTTGGGAATTTTTGATACGATTTTATCATCTGTCAACAGTTTGCCTTCGGAAATCCTATGACCTAGGAAGTCTATCTGTTTATAGCCTATTTCAACCTTGGAAGGTTTGATAGTAAGTCCAAAAAGAAAGATTTGGTTAAAGACTTGTTGGAGTGTAAGTAAGTGAGAAGTCATGTTTGAAAAATGAATACATATATCATCAATATAAGATTGCACGTCCTTGATGCCGTGCAATAGCAGTCTAGTTAACCTGACAAATGTGGCGGGAGCGTTCTTGAGACCAAACGGAAGATATCTCCATTCGTACAGCAAAAGGGGTGTAGCGAATGCTATTATATGCCTCGAAGAGGGGTCTAGTGGTACTTGCCAGTAACCTTTAGCTAAATCAATCTTAGAAAATAAGGATGATTGAGACATATTCAAGATAAGATCTTCACAGCTGTTCATTGGCTCAGCATCTGTCGTGGTTATGGTATTTAATTTTTCTATAGTCTATGCACAAACGAATGGTTTGGTCCTTCTTTTTCACCAGGACAATTGGCGAAGAATACTGGGACACAGATTTCTGTATTATTCTATTTTTCTCTAAGTCCAAAATTTCTTTATCTAAATTTGCTCTATAATGTAAAGGAATAGAATATGGTCTACATTTGATCGGTGTTAGATCTGTCAACACAATTGAATGTGTTATTTTGTCAGTCCGTCCAGGTTTGTTTGAGAAGATAGTTCTATAGTCGTTCAGAAGAGACATAATGTCTTGTCGCTGTTGTTGTGTCAAGGTGTCAGAGATTTGTATGTCCTTCATAGTACTGTCGTCGTTCATAATTGGTACTGGAATTTCAGTATTGTCTGAGTCCGTCTGATGTATTACTGACGCTACTGTTTGTAAATTGTCTTCAATGTCATTGTCGTCGTCGTCGAGACTAATAGTTGTCAATGTGTCGTTAACTTGGTCGTACTTGTCGTTATCCCATATTGTCGGTACTGTAAATATGTTTTCGTCGTCTTCGTTGACACAAGAATGAGTCGTTAATGCTGCTTCGTTTGTCGAGGTGTCATTCAGTCGGGTAATTGTCGTTTCGTTTCTGTTGTCATTCTTGTCAGTCTGGTTATTGTCATTTCTAGAATAGTATGGTTTTAACATATTTACCTGGAATATTTTCAACTTTCCATTCAAAGAAATTTCGTAATCAACTTCCGAAATCCTTCTCACAACTTTAAATGGTCCCTGCCAAGAGGTTGATAGTACATCTCTCTTGTCAGGTAGTAATATTAAAATATCTTGATTTGGTTGTAATACAATCGTTTTTGCCCCTTTGTTGTACTGCCTGTACCTAAAACCTTTCTCCTGTAATGATGTTCTGGTCAGTATATAGGATCTAATGATTTTGTCTCTGATGTCAGTGACCAAATCATAGGTGGAAACTGGTAATTGGGTGTTTACGGGTTGTGATATTATATCTTTGTAAATAGTGAGAGGTCCTCTTGGGTTCGCTCCATATATCAATTCAAACGGAGAGAACCCCGTACTTGATTGTGGGACTTCTCTGTATGCGAACAGCACCGCTGGGAGAAGTATATCCCAATCGGCTGGATTTTTAGCTGTCACTTTGGATAACATATGTTTTAGGTCCCCATTTAATTTTTCGCAAATTCCGTTCGCGGACGGTCGATAGGGACTTGTAAAACATTGTTTTATGCTTAGTAACTTAGTTACTGATTGGGTGGCATTAGATATGAATTGCGTTCCTCTATCTGATATTATTTTCTCCGGAAAGCCAAAACGGGAGAATATCTGTAATAATACGTCCGTCACATCCTTAGAGGAGATAGATTTTAATGGAATCATTTCTGCCCATCTTGAACATAAATCAACAAGTGTAAAAATATATCTATTTCCTTTGTTTGAGATGTGGTTCAAAGGACCTACTAAATGAACCGCCACGATTTGAAATGGTCTCGAGGCAGTTGTGGTTGATTGAATTTCTGCCGTAGGGTTTTTCCCCTTTTTGATTAGTTTCTGACAGGTATCACATGATTTACAATGGGTTTTTATGTCTCGGCAAAATTTAGGCCAATAAAATTGGCTCAGGACTCTGGCCCTGGTTTTTTCGTAACCCATATGACCTCCGAAAGGTGAGTCATGGGCTATATGTAGCACTTTCTCACGATGTGACTGAGGTAGAACCACTTGCTGTATCGTGGTTTGATTTCTGGTGTATAGTCTCGTTAGAACATTGTTATTTAATCTAAATGTCCAAGAAGCGTTTTTCGTTAATTTTGGCTTTAATCCTACTAGCCAAAAATATTGTGAAAGGGTTGGATCTGCTTTTTGCTCTTCTATCAACTCGGTGGTGGTAATATTAGGTGAAATGATTTGTAGTGCCTCCTGAAGTTGGTCAGTGTGGGTTTTATGTGTCGTTTGTCTTGTTACTGTATTAGTGTATTGTGTGTTTTGTTGCACATTTACAGGCTCAGTAATTTGTGGATCGATGGCGTCCTCAGTTCGAGGTGTTAATTTGATGGTATCATTGAAAGATTCAACCGCCCCTGTATTCTGCACCTCTGTGAATTCATTTCGAATTACGTCATCGGTTGTCTCCCTTGTGCTTTTGGCACTTTGAGACAAGCATGTGTGGTTTTTCACTTTGGACTCGCTGTTTGGTTTTTGGATACAGTTTTTCTGTTCCCATTCTCTGATTTCCCTTTCAGAGCAAGATCTTATGTTGGGAAGATTCCCAAGGATGATTTCAGCGGCAGGATTTTCTAGTACTGCACATAGCACTTGTCCTGATATAAAAGGTGTCCGAATTTCGGCAAGTGCAAGGGGGTATCTTTCGATCGTGCCTGCGAATGTGCGACACGTTACGTATTTGTGTGTGTAGTCTTTGTCGTTAACTAATGTTCTCTTAATTCCACAAAGAGTCGCTCCGGAATCTCGTATTAATGTACATTGTTTGTTGTTAACAAAACCTGTTGAATAATTTAACTTGCCTGTTGGTGTTCAGGCTGCGTTGGCCATTTCGTTAGAAACTAGGATTGTGTGGCCACATAACAAGGTTGTATCAAGCTGAAATTTTCTACAGGTGTTACATTTGTTATCAGTGATGGTGTTAATGATTTCTACTGCATTACCTGACTCACTCGCACTTTCATTCTGGATGTCACATTCGTTCTGTTGTTCAATTTCTTCATCTGAGGATGTGTCTATTAATGCGGTATTGGCCTGCTTCATCATCTTTCTCCCATCACAAACAGATGGAAAATGCCCATAGCTCGAACAAAAAAAAAACATTTAACCGCTCTCTGATATGCGTTCCTTTTGTTACTTTGTTTTTCCACTACCATTTGGAGATGATGTGGATAATTTGGTGATTTGTCACACATCGCGAACTGTTGGTGCGTCAGATGACAATATTGGCACATGACTGGTTTTGTGAACTTAGAGCGTTGTTTGAACCTATTTTCATTTGGTTTCGAATATTTTGTGTTTGTAACCGCTGCTGTTTCATTTTGGCTCATGTTTAGCTGAAAAATATCGCGGTTCGCTGTAAAATATGCGCTCCCTTTATTTTCTATTTCTTGGATAGTTTTACAATCCATTTGTCTCAAAAACTTAGAAAAAGGTGTTGGAATTGTGCTAATAATTTTATCAATTATAATTAGCTCTTTCAGTTTATCAGGGTTGTTATTTGTTTTCGCTGAGGTTATCCATTTTGTACAAATATCTTGAACTGTAGACACGTAGTCTATGAAAGTTTGGTTAGGTGATGGTGCTAATTTTGAGAACTGTAGTTGATAGCCTGCTGTGTCTAGTGAAAAATGTTGGAGTATTCTCTGTTTTAAATAATCATAATCTTTCCTCATGTCTTGTGGAACTGTCTCTATCACTTTTAAGGGCTCTAAAGCTAAATTTCTCATTATAATAAATGACCAGTCGACTTTTTCGACCTTATGGTAAGTCATCAAATACTCGAAGTTCTCTAAGTATGCGCTTATAGAATCTCCTGAACAAAATGCTTTGACAAGGCCTTTATATTTGTTGTATTTTTGTTCATCTTCTTTACTTCTAATTTTGTTTACTGACATTTCTAGGTTGGAGTCAATTTCCATTTGTTTTAGTTTTATCTGTGTCTCTGCATTTAATTGAGCTTGCTTGGTCGCAGCCTCGAGCTCCATCTGCATCTTCTTCTCTTGAGCCTGCAGTTGCATTTTCTTTTCTTCAGCTTCCATTTGCATCTTCTTTTCTTGAGCTTGCAGTTGCATTTTCTTTTCTTCAGCTTCCATTTGCTTCTGCATCTTTTTCTCTTCAGCCTCAATTTGCATCTTTTTCTCTTCTCTTTCTGCTTGCATCTTTTTGTCTTCTCTTTCTGCTTGCATCTTTTTCTCTTCTCTTTCAATTGCTCTTTCTTCTCGTGCAATATTTTCTGAATGCGTCTTTTGTGCCCATTCTGAAAGTTTTTCCTCAATATATCCTAACCTAATACCTAATTCAATGCACTGTTCTAATGTAGACATTTTCTATTTTAGTTATTGTTTATTTTATTGAAATTAAATCCCTTTGAAATTAGTCAGGGTGTACAAAAATTGGTTATTTCCCTTAATGTTTACCTTTAAATTTATATGAGGAGATTTACTTGGTTATAAGATTAGCATATACATACAAATCAATACAAAGAAAAATGTTACATCAATGAATGAGGATGAGGAGTATCGCTTAGGGATGTAATGAGCATGAAATGAAACTCATCTTATTTTCCCTGAGCTCTCGACTGTAGTCTTGTTTTCTCGCCACTGCTGGAGTAAAGGTTATATACACGATATTTCGCGGAACAATCTGATGTTGGAATCAAAAAAAATTAGTAACTGTCATTGTAATTGTCACAGTCATGTCAAATTTCATAAACATTATCATCATTTGAAATATTTTTGTAGAGGGACTACAATAGCTCATTCACAGATAGCTGCAAAGTTTTTAACTTTGTCATGTGTTAAAGTTGATATATTTTTTTACTTGGCAAAACCAAGAGCTGTTCTGAAAAGTACTGCTTATGATTGCCAAAACCGGCGCTTGCCCCCAAATAGCCTGTCACCGTCCTAGATCTCTAGGGGATTGAAACTCGGGCTCATACAGGCAACAAACTCCGTTCAGATACAATCTAGCATCATTTATTTACATGTATATTACAGTACGCTGGCGAAGCGAGTTTTCACAAGCCAGCAATCAGCAAGTTGCGTATCACAGGAGTTTACAATGAACATGATTAACACAACAACTCTAGCAGCTATCTAAACATATGTATAAGACCCCTAAATACAATTGGGTCTACTATCAAGTCCCCTTAAGGTAAGCCCTGTTGCTTCCTCGATGTCCAGTCCGTGTCAGTCCTTCCACACGTGTCGCAATCCGACACGGGTGGCATCTCTCTCTGAGTTTCTCGTGGACCCCGCAATCGGCGGGCCCCATCAGTGTCCACGGGGCTGTGGACACACTGACCGGTCCTTCGAGAAGGCTCTGGATTATTCGAGCCTTCGAGTGACTCGGTTCTTTCCCTTTAGCTGGAGTTCTATCCCTTCGCCAGTATCTCTTACTTCTATGTTGGTACCGTCCCTATGTGAGGCTGTGACAGTGGGTTTAATTCTGCGTACATTGAGGCACTTTAAATCTAAACATTCCTTTTTCTAATGAAACACGTTTTCTCTCAATCAGACTCACGGATTTCCGTGAAGCTGGGAAACTCGGTGGGAATGCATGTTGGTCATTCTATAGTTACATCTGTGCATCCCGCAAATTAGAATTGTCCCGAGAGTTGTTGGGGTGCTTCTGAAAACCCCATAAATACACCCGGGCACCTCTATCGCTGGCAATCAGGCCACCAGCGCTTCTTGCAAATACAATGACTTTGGACTGCGTAGTATTTAATCTATGCTACATCTCAACCAGTTAAAGAGTTAATCTATTGCCCATTCCATTTGGCGTGATGAATTCTTAATTAAAGGATCCCTCTTTTTCTACCTAGACGGTGCATGTAGAGCAGTAACCAAAGTTCTCCAGTAAGCTAAGAGTTGCCTAACCATTTAGAGTTAGTGCCACAAAGTTACCCTTGAGGAGAAGCCTCATTTGCCAGGACATACAACCCTGGCCATTGAAGATCCACCTACTACCAGTCTAGTACCTAGCAGGGAGGACAACTGCAAGCTCCGGGTGAATTCGGTTTCATACTGACCTTAACATTGACTGTCACGGACACATCTGCAACTCCTGTCAAAAGTTTCCGTGAAGAAGATGTCAACCGGCATAGTCACCCTTTGAAGCTGTTTTCTGTAACTTGTCAGTGTCACTGTTCTAAGAGGGGGAATATCTAATAAATAGTATTTCTGCTGTTAATTTACTGTGACTTGTTAGTTTCCTTAACTGTTTTAGATAGTACCTTTAGTGTGTCTTCTGTGTCCATGGTTCCGAAGTGGGCGGAAGGAAAACTGTAAGGGGACAGACAGTAGAACCAATTCAAATATATAAATGCAAGAGCTGGTATCCCACCCCAGCTGAGTCGCAAAGACAATTTATTACGAACATAAAAATCGTTATGAAAAGACACAAACTGGAATATGTAACAACCGAAAAGGTTTGTGAAAAGGGGGATAGATGAGGACAGCGTGTGAAGATTTTTGACAGTCTTGTTTCATTGCATGGAAGAGAATAAAGACACGAATTGATCCATGACATTGGAGATCGTAATTTGTGTAGAGGCATGATTGCCCACACTACCCGGCAGGGTACTGGATGATTAAATCTTACTTGATGTTCCGTGATGTCTTGTTTTATCATATACGTCTTTCTACCAATGCAAACTATAAGCAACATTAATAATATACACGCACCCTGAAATAAAGCAATTTTTAAACGACACAAGGAGGCAATATGTTGCATTTTTAGCTCAAGATAAAAACAACGATCTTTTATGAAGACTAGTGGAGTACTTTACTCGGATCGATCCATTGATCTCAACGATAGCTCTGTCTCTCCAATACACAAACACCCTGTCAGACAGACTCAAGTTCTGTCAAACAGACCTAAGATGTTAGCGTCTAAATAGGATCACGACAGAGATGACTTATCATTCACGCGAAAATCTAACCTGTCTGGCGAGGGTCTAATCCCATCTTATTTTCCCTATAAATGCAATTTGTTATCTGTACAGAACATATCAGCGGATCGAGGGATCAGTTGTCTTTATTTCTACTCTCATCTCATCCAACAAATATGTCAAACCCCAATTATCACTTTATGGAGAAGAAGATGTTTACCCGAGCTAAAGCCTTATTCCAACAGTAACAACAAATGCACCCATTCAAACAAATAGAGGATGCGAATATCAACTACATACATTAATAAATTGAAAAGAAATATTCTCTGCAGTTTATTGTTGTCAGTCTATGTGAGCAAAAGAGTGTTTAAGAGCTATATTGAGCCTATTTTGATGTGCGGACGCTAGTCGTAGGCACCTAGCATACAAGTGAGGGATTATGCGGAAGTCAGTCATTTTTTCATTACCCTTACCCCGTTCAACCTCATCAGGGAAGTTATAATTAGGGCCCATCCCAGACTAATTAACAATCCTGTAACCAAATCAACCACATTTCGGAAATTAACTTGACAGAGATTGTAGTGCATAGGAGGAAACCACGGAGATGTGGTTGCATAGAAAATAATGAGAACACCGTGGACGGATAGAACGAGCAATAAAGATATCTTGAAAGAAGTTAACTCAGAAGAGACCTTATTATAGCATCAGAGGTAGACGGTCCATATTCTGTGGGTGTGTCGTGGGAAAGGTAAAGCTGGGCTATATTGTCACAACGGGAAAGTTGGAGGGGAAGGAATGGACACAGGGAGAAACCAAGAAAGGAGATGCTGGAAAGTCTGACATCATGGAATACGGGAACATCAGAAACGATTGGCAGCACACAGAGCGCTGTGGACATACATGATCACTAACGCCACACGCCATGGACTATACGAATAAAAATATAATAATCGAGAATTTTCTTAAACAGTTTAGTAGATACCTACACTTCTGGCTCGGCTGCAGATGAAAATGGTTGGACTGGCGTTCGTATTAACTAATTGTTAGATACAAATAGTAAATCGAAGGAACGATTGAACGACATTTATTGTTCAACTGGTCACAAACTGGGCATGCAAGATCGTTTAACATTTTGCCCTTCCAACTACGTATCTTTCGCACATAAGTTACATATCGTTGATTACGCACGTTACATTCACATGGAAAAAGACACGGTAATACGAGTGTTGTGAGGATAAGAAAATGTCTTAAGATAGACGCACGGACGGACGGATGGACTATACCAATCCAGAATCACATACTTACGAAGCCACATAGATAGACAAATATGGATACAGAAGAAAGACGCATACCCATACTTGTATATTTACATATGTTTAGTACACTTAAAATATGTGCATCTTAAACTATGACTATTGCTAATGCAATATAATGCATTCTTACAGATTAGCTCTCCATATTAATCTCACTGTAAAAAGACACTAGATCAAGGGGACTAAATGACATTATTCTGTCTCTCTTGTAAACCTTTGGCCAACGGTTTCTAGGTTTCTACAAATGCATGAGTGTGAATACCAGTTGACTGCGACATATTGGTAACCAACCTTGAAACAGGACGACATGCAAAGATGATGGATTTCTACAGCAACATGATTTCAGCAAAACTTACGAAACAACAAATAATTATGTAAAAGCTTCTATCGTGAAAAATTGGACAAAAGACAAACTTGACCATATGAAGCATGATGCGTATCATCAATTTTCGAGGAGGGCTCAGGTTTACATTTCAAACTAGGATGCAGCTGATAACAATGTTATCTAACTGGCACCTTGTCGTCTTGACAGACGATAATTTGTTACATTGTGCCTATAAAAAGGTATAATAACTACAAGCCATAACGGTAGCGAAAGTGACTTAGCAGATCATTAAATAAATATAACTATATATGTAATAATATAATAATATATATAATAATACATAATCATATAACTATATATGTATATAGCGGTACATATTTGTCCACAATGGCTTTGTATGTGAACACATGGTCATTTCAAACATCACGTACCATCTGAGGTCTCATACTCTCAATGTGTGACCTATTTGCAATCATTTTACTCTTTGCATTTATTCAATTCCTGATCCCCCTTCGCCCCATGCAACGCTATCACCGACGACTCGCTCCCAAAGTGCAATATCAACGCCTGTATCAATCATGTCCCGCTTGCATACATCTTTATAGCGTAGTACAGACTGAGCCCGAGATCTTTTACCCATCTGTAATGCACGAAAAAGATGATCTTTGGTATTCTATCATCGTTCATATTCCTAATGTGTCCTATCCATTTAAGTCTACGAAGACTGAGCATGGAACAAGTCGTCACACCATACGATCTTTCCAGTAATTGGGCATTTACACTATTTCATAGATCACATAATATTAAGATACGTTCATGGGATTTGTGTGTGCATGTGTAAGATAATAACACTATAAATTCCAGTTATCTACTACAGTCCTGCCTAGCTTACAACACTTAACGCAAACAGATATGGTATCAGTTAATAATTGTACCGGAATGGTGTGAACATGAACATGAAATTAATTGCTGCTTTTATTAGAGACAATTAATTAATCTGGAGATCTGAGTGTAAATGAGTATGAAGAAGGTCTCATTCCTTTGTAGTCCTGACTCTTCGCCTTTTCACCGATTGATTATTCTAACAAATGAATTTTTGAAAATATAATTATGGTGGAGCCGTGTGTCGACGAAAATCGCAGGGTGTTCGTGCCCTAGTGGTGTACGGAAGATATGGTGCAAGATTATATGTGTTTTGTTTTGTTTTTTAAAGAGAAATTTCTTGATTACTTGTCATTTAACAAGATTACCACAAGGCAAGATTCTCAAAGAGCTCAAGGTTCTCAAATAGCTCTAGGCCTTAAGTACAACGGGGACTTAGAATAATATCGCCACTGGAAATTATCCATTGATGAAAAGGCTGAAATTATGAATACCTTTATTTTTTTAGTACACACCTATCTCTCCCTAAATATCTATTCTTAACCTAACGGGCAAGGCTTAGCATGGCATTGTAAGCAAGAGGAGGGGAAATAACACAAGGAAAAAGAAGCCAAGTAGGAACCAAAGTAAAAGCAGCACTAGCAGTAGAAGAAGAAGACGAAGAAGAAGAATATGAGAAGGAGCGGGGGAGGTCAGACCGCCTTACGTTGGTTTTTCTTATGAAATGGTATGGGTACCGGATGTTCAGTAAGCAATGGCAAACTAGTGAGCGCAAACTTGCCCAGGAATCACGGACAGCACAAAAATGCTCTGGTTGACTGTTACGTCTTGTAAAGGATATGCAACAACTTTTTAAACTGTTATTATTATGCCTATTATTGTTGTTGTATATTATTAACTATGTCTATTATTATTGCCATATATTATTTTTGTTAATTATTATCTGTCTACTATTATTATGCATATTGCTATCGCTATATATTATTATCTATGTCCATTATTATTGATGTCAGTTATTAGCTATGACTATTGTTATCTGTCTATTGTTATCTTTGCCTCCAGTATACTATCCCCAACGTATATTATTACCTTTATATTTTACTATCAGTGTTTCTGATCATCTATTCTTTTATGACATATGTCAATTATTATCTTACATCTATTATTACCCCTCTTATGAATGATCTTTATGAATGAAGCCAAATCATCTTCGGTTGTAAGCAAGTAGCCAACAGTTTATTGGACTTCAATTTAATACACAACAACGAAGACATTGAAAATGCCGCATGGAGTGATCCACGAACAACATTAAAGGAGACTGTGCGAAAGACATAAGACGTGGACTGCAGAGATAAATAGTCTAATACAGTGGTTCTCAACCTTTTTTGGCCCATGCTCCAGTTTACCAAATGTTCAGAACGTCATTTCCCCCCCCCACCCCCTGTTTTGAATTACCTCCCTATAAATCCCCCCCACCCTTACACAGTATACTTAAAAATGGAAGCTAAATTTAATAACATATACTAGAACAAGTCTAGACATCTACATAAAACGTGATTTGCGGGTCTACTTAGGTTATAAAACGAATTTCATTAGGGCGAGAAGTACAAAACCGTAAAATTTAGAGGGAAAAATAATATCAAGTAACTGGTTCTTGTATTAATGTGATCTTGAAATAATATTAATTCTCCCCCCCCCCCCCCCCTGGAAACCCTAAAGTTCCCCTCTGGGGGAGGGGAAATTCCCCCCCCCCCCCTTGGTTGAGAACTACTGGTCTAGTAAGAGTCTGCGGCACAAGGGCTAGCGCCTTCACGTCTTGACAGATGATAGTTTGGAAAATGGAGTTATATCTCTCCATAGCACAAAGCCTGTGCTGAACTAAGAGACCATGTGTTGCTCATGCAGCACGATCGGCCTGCCAAGTTTACTCCAGAGGAAAGGTGTCACCAAGACGTCTGGGACAAGACAAGCTGTAGAAACTGTCGGATCAGCAAAACAATGCTCTAACTGTCCGCCTGTCGGAGCTTCCATCCTAGACCAGTTGCCAACCAAGGCTTAGGGCCGGGCATGCCCTGCGATGACATTTAGTCTTTAGGTTGCATTTCTTCGCACTAGAGTAAGACTTTTATCCTCCCAATTGTGCTCCCCCGCCCAATGCCGTTAGCGCAATGTGGGGTGTCGGTTTTGGTAAACGCCGACCAACATTCGACGCTAAAAGAAAGCATGTAATACCGTCTACAGTCATATCGGACTAAGACCTGACTTACAGTTGGCACAAAACCATTAAACATATTAAAGTAGTTTACTTAATTTTTTTTTTTTTCTTCTTCTTGTTTTTGTCTTTTTTAAAAAATAATATTTATGTGTTTCTTGAGAAAATCATGTTCCCTGTGGCAACATACGGATGTCAGTAATGGACCATTTCCCAACCAATAAAGAAGAAAGTCGGAAGTTTTAAATTTAATGTCACAGACGAAACATTAGACTAGCGTTGACCAAGATCATGAAGCACGCTGACATTCCACAATACCTGAATAACTAAAAGAAACATTAAAACTTGCTCAGAAGAAACACCATATCTCATAAACTAAAATAGAATTATGGTCATCTAAAGAGGCAAACTTTTGTTGGAAAGAACAATGGTGGAAGCCGGGTTTCTAGAAGAATAGACAGACGTCGACCAGCCTGAAAATGAACACAGAACATTAGAGACTCGCTGGGCACGGAATGCACGAGACAGAGGAACTTGCAAGGAATGCATGTGACAGGGGAACTGGCAGTGAATGCATGAGTCAGGGGAACTGGCAGTCAATGCATGAGACTGGGGAACTGGCAGGGAATGCATGAGGCGCGAGACAGGGGAATTGGCAAGAAATGCATGAGACAGAGGAACTGGCAAGGAATACATGAGACACGGGAACTGGTAAGGAATGCACGAAACAGGGGAACTGGCAAGGAATTATGAGACTGGGGAACTGGCAGGGAATGCATGAGATAAGGGAACTGACAGGCAATGCGCGAGTCAGGGGAACTGGCAAGAAATGCATGAGACACGGGAACTGGTAAAGAATGCACGAAACAGGGGAGCTGGCAAGGAATGTATGAGACAGGAGAAATGGCAGGGATTGTACGAAACAGGGAAACTGGCAAGGAATGTATGAGACAGGAGAACTGGCAGGGATTGCGCGAGACAGGGGAACTGGCAGGGAATGCATGAGACAGGGGAACTGGCTAGGAATGTATGACACGGGGGACAGAGGAAATGGCAAGGAATGTATGAGACAGGGGAACTGGTCATGAATGCACGAGACAGGGGAACTGGTAAGGAATGCAAGAGACAGGGGAACTGGCAAGGAATGCAAAAGACAAGGGAACTGGCAAGGAATTCACGAGGCTTGGGAACTAGCATTGAATCCAAGTACTTATCTCGTGAGCAACATAGACAATTTTCGATAGAGCTAGCAGTGCTAGAATCAGCAAAGAGATCGATGTATATGATGTCCGAGTAATATCAACTGTAAAAGCTTTTCTTCCTATGATACTCTATTGGCCAGGCTTCGGTCGTATTATTTGATTTAATTGTCATATTTAAGGTATTTTAAGCCAAGTATTTTTAAGATATGAACAACAATAATGAATATATACAAGTACGTAACGTACCCTTTTAAGGCACATTTGGCATTCGATGCTAGGCCCATAATTTTATAGACAAATCGGCACTCGGTGGGTGGATGTGGTCAGTATAACCACTACGCTACCGCGGCTCCCTTAATGAGTATCAATCAATCCATCATGTGCCATGCCGGAAAGCGTGGGCGGTCATGACTCGCCATTTCACTCGATCACCAGTGTCGTGGATCAGTTCAGAATAATGAGTTTACGAGAAAGCAAATAAAGTCAGTTAGGAAACGATTGATCTAACAATGAATTTATTAAACAGGCTTGCAAGGATGAATTAATACAGGCATATATGGAATTAAAGAAGTGTTGAACAAGAAACACCTTTACTAGGCAGACATGTATGGATGGATCAATGCAGAAATACATGGAATTAAACTGAGCCGCACAAAGCAGAGACATATTGAATGGTTTGTAAACATCGGCTCAAAAATTACTGCAACCAATCAAAAACGCTTGGAACCATCGACCCCAAATATCTACATACAATAATAAATGCCTAGAATTATCGGCCCCGAATGTCTGCCGCCAATCATAAATGCCTAGAATTATCGGCCCCGAATGTCTGCCGCCAATCATAAATGCCTAGAAACATCGGCCCCAAATAGCTGCCCAATCATAAATGCCTAGAAACATCGACCCCAAATAGCTGCCCAATCATAAATGCCTAGAAAATCTGCCCCAAATATCGTCCCCAAGGCATAAATTTCTAAAAACATCGGTCCCCCAAATATCTGCCACCAATCATAAATGCCTAGAAACATTAGCCCTAAATATCTGCCGCTAATCATAAATACCTAAAAACATCGCCCCCCCCCCCCCCCCCCCCCCACACACACACCCCCAAATATCTGCCGCCACTGATAAATGCCTAGAAACATCAGCACCAAATATCTTCCCCCAATGATAAATGCCAAGAAAGATGGGCCTCAAATAGCTGCCGACAAATATAAACGCTTAGAAACATCGGCCCCAAAACTGTCCTCCCATCTGCACATAAGCACATTGTATTCCAAGTATAGACTTACTTCTTCAGGTGTTAATAATAAAGGTGTGGAGATGTTCATTGTGCAATTCTTCGATTATGGTTATTGTATAAAGTTTAATGAGTTGCTCAATTTATAGCTACAGACATCAAGTAAGTAGGGCCAAGCAAAAGGAAAACAAACCTCTATTGACTGTCTAGCACATGGGCGGTATTTATCCTGAAGTGTCAAAAACAGAGGAGATGATGATTTGATGAAATCAACAGGCACAAGCAACACTAATTTTTTCATTCTTTTGGAACAAAAAGCAAGTTAATAGAACTATACAATGATCATGAAAGAGAGCCGATCATGAAAGGGAGCCGTCGTCGCGGCTCCATATGATCATAAAATAAATAAAGTATGGCGTACAAATGCATCCTTTATCTGAAATACAACCACGCATGGATGGTGGCTAGATGAAACGAAATATGCGAGGCAATAAATTGTGCAGCTGTTGTTTGTGTCCTCTTGATTAAATTTGCATCCGAGGAAAATATTTCTTTGATGTTAAATTATTATTTATCTCAATATACGAGTATGTTCATTTGGTTTCATAAGGTATTGAATTCATGGTGTTTACCCATTTTTTCATGCCTGTTTCACTTCTGCCATAATCTATTATAAACATTTTCAAAACAATACATCAAGGAGCAGACACTGGCTGACACCAATTTATAGACCTCAGCTAGTCGGTTTTGAGTTTTGCTCAATCGATTGCGCACCAAGTCAACCATTGCATCATCTTCATTCTCACCCTATGAGCAAGCATTGAGAGAGAAGATGCTGGACGATTTGACATCGTTGGCATTGCGGAACATCAATATCAGAAATGATGGGCCGTACAGTAGACAGAGAGATATGGACAGACATGTCCACGAACACCATACATCGTGGACTAACATCATCACAGTCAAGTGCCTTGCCAGCTGGCGTAAGCGTTCATGTCTCTCTATATATCTCGGTCCTTTGTTGTTCTGGATCAACTCTGCGGCTGATATTCCCCTATGCCATCGTCTCAATCCATCCAGCATCATTTCTCTTGGTCGGCCTCTGCCTCTCTTTCCTTTGATAGTTTCAGTCGTCACGATGTTCTCCGATGCCTCTCTTCTCATCACATGACCAAAGAAAGCTGTTTGTCTTTTTGTTTTATTGTTATATATAATGTTCTAGTTTCATTAGCATCTTTCAGACAATTATTGTTAGTTACTCTAACAGTCCAGGGAATTCACAACATTCGATTCAGGAACCACATCTCTATTGCTTCCAAATTCTTCCTAATTTGTTCATTTACATTCCAAGACTCATTGCCATACTGTCCTGTTAAATTCCAGAGAGGAGACTGGACTCAACAAGCACATCTTTAAACTTATTATCTGTTGGGATTATTGACTGACTTTGGTCTACACTCCTCTCTTCTGTCTTCCCTTTCATATATCTATTTCTTTCACTCTTTCTATTATTCCCTCAACACATACTCCGACAACAGTTCCTTTCAACGATAAGATAAAAGATTTATTATAAAAAAAACTATGTCTGGTGTATGTATGGATATTGTCTATGTAGTTTGTATGTTCTTCTAGTGTGGCTGCCAGATAAGATGTTGATAGATAGTCTCCGTGGTTTCTCTCGTCTCTTCTCTCAGCTAGAGTACAGGACATGACATAGATACAGAACGGTCTCACCCTGACAGCTCCGTCTGCTTGAGTCGGTAGATATATCCGTTTTTTGTAATGAAAAATGTTCACCACTGTATGAACGTATTTAACCCGATCACCATATGCTGTCAGCGTACAGAATGTTCTTTATTATCTTATAGCGTTCTTAATTCCATCTTGGAAAACACATCGAGTTTCTATTGTTCTCTATTTTTGTCCTGTAAAAGTTCTACACTTAATTGATATAGGCACTTTGTATGCACCTTGCAACTCTTTGATACTGAGTAATTTGAGTCTTTTTCCTTTAGTTTGTATGATCTCTATTTTCCATTCTCTGTCCTCCTGACTTATTAAGATGCCACTTCTTTTCCTTCCTTTCTTATGCACAAGTGTCGTGCGTTATGAATTTAAAGTGCTTTCTCGTGGGTTATCAACACTGGGTGATCTTGACCACAGCCATCTGTGTAATCTCTTAGTTGATAAGTCCCGCACTGGTATGGAAACCTGTGTGATATACATTTAATAATGAGATCTGTGTCTGCTTCCTCTTCTCTCCTATGTGAGTGTCTTTTCCTCCAGCCGAAATGAAAAGGCTTCCGAAAAAACCCACTCTGACATAGGATAGAAGATTCACCTAATCGTCTATACTATTCCTACTAATAGAAAACAATGATAAATGCTATTCACGCACATCTATATTCATATCCTAAACTATATCTAATATCTTTATACCTTATTTAGGCATCTATGTTCCTGGAATCGAAATAACACTTAGCGAATAACACACTATTATCCCCTATTTCCATCATTAGGGACGTGTATTTCTATTCCCACTCAAGAACATATCTCCTTCAGGTCAGTTTGGAACACACACTAACTTTACACAAAGAATTGACCCTCTTTATATCGGTCATTTGTGCCGCATAGTCCTTGACATTGCTGGACCTCTCGCATTCAGACTGCATTATCATTGTTTAGTGGAAAATTCCAGCTCTGAATCTTTTCCGTTATTCATACGTTCAGACAGCAATCTGCTATCCAATAATACTCTCCGCTTTTGTCGCAAACCAATATTTCCACTCGGCAGTTTACCTGTCGTGTTGGCCTCATTCTGGGTCTTGACCTAGAAACACATGCGCCTGGTCACTCCTTTGTTAACCCTTTTCCTACCTGGTTAGTCGGGTATACAGTCGTCCATCTGGGAATCGTTAACTCTTCAGTTTTTCACTACAGAGGCCCCCTCTTAAGAGATTAGACCGCGTCGAATCTTTCTCACTGTAGGTTTGATTCCCATGATCCACAATCCTAATCTTCTTCCTCCGGAGCTGGATGTCTGGATAAAAATTCTGCTCCTACATTCTCCTTTCCAAAGTATTCCACTGTGAAGTCCCGTTGCCGCAACAACTTCCATCACATCCACCGTGCGTTGAGCTTCTGCGAAGTAGCTATTAACATCACGTGTTGATGATATGATTGGGTCCTCACATGGCTCATCTCATTATCCAGTAGGCGCTCTAATTGACACCCTACTATACTACTAACGACTGAAACTAGTGTTGGCTCCTCGCTCCTGTACGTTCAGTCGACCTACTTTCGACTTGCGTCAGCGACGGCTCACAATACAAACGGATTGTCCCATCCTGATTGTAACACTGCTTCCATGTCCTCTTGGTTTCCCCCGGTTTTTCCTCTGGGGATGTTCCGCCTCGTCCTCGTCGGACCGAGTCGTCTTTCCCAAACCTCCTGGGCTTTTGCTTCCAGGACCATCTTGGGCGATGTTGTATCTGGTCAGCCAATCTTTGGTTGGAGTCCTGGGTAATTCTCGCTTTTCCCGACGTTACCCACCCCTTCTGAACTTGGTTACCGGTGAAACTTTCACTCTTGTCCTTTCCCTGACTTGTGATTTCCCTCCTCCTGTCGTTGGGTAAATCTGACCTATCCCGTACTGTCCCATAGGCCCTCCTATGTTGTACTGGCGATCTCTGGTCTTCGTCTGGACTGGTAACCGTTGTCCTAATGGCTGCCATCACCATAAAGTGCGAAGCTTTGCTCCCGGATCTCTCCTCATATTTCCTAATGAGATGTCTAGGGAGATTTTTCTTCTCTTCCCCGATCCGTATTTTGTAGATGTTCTTGGACACCACCTTTTCCACAGGATAAGGTCCTTTCCATCCTACTTGGAGTATATTGGTCTCTGCTGGACCCCACACTTCCACTTTGTCTTCCACTTTAAGAGCTAGTTTCCTCTTGATTCGCTTGTTGGGTGGTGCTTTCTGGCACTCCGAACAAGACTTCACCCACCGGCGTACATCTCCGGTCATTCCTGGCCAGCAATAAAGGCCGGATATTTGCTGCAAGGTCTCTCTGACACCCATATGTCGATTCTCGCCTATGATGTGTCCACTCTGAAGAATGTGAGGACGGTGGGTCTCTGGAACCACCCACTGCTCATGCAGGTTATCTCCCCTCCCAGCTCTCCGATAGAGTAGTTGATTCTTCAGAAAGTACTGTCCCCCTTCTGGTGGCTCAGCACTTCTTTGCAGCTTCCTGTAGCAAGGATGCAACGTAGTATCCTTCCTCTGGGCAGTATGCAATTCTCCTATCCCTGAGTTGTCGCATATTGTCTCTGCCTCTTTTTCCTTCCCTTGAGATCCACTGACTACTGTTCCCTGTTGGGCTGGCTGTTTGGGCATCCCCAAAAAGACATATTTCGTGCCAATGATCATTGGAAATAAGGAGTCAGATAATACAGCAGCTGGAATACTGCCCGTGACGTACCTGGATTTAATCTCCACCTTGGCGATTGGCAGCGTCATGGTAACAGCACTCCTCATTGCCGGCTGTATCTCTATGGTCTCCCCTGTAAATTGGTCTGGGCTTACTAAGCTGGCGTCCACCACCGCTTCCCCATCCAAACCGGTATCGTAGAGACAAGCAACCTGCTGGCCATTGACTTCAATAAGTTCAACCACAGGTGGTCTCTCTTGGTCCTGAGTGTCTTTCATCTCCTTGACCGTTTCCTTGCCTTCCTCTTTTGATTCCTCGAGGTTGGTTATGCAATTGGCGTGTTTGGCCTTGCATCTGCAGTCCACAGTATTAGGTGTTGTCGACTGGCAGTGAGTGCACTCTGTTCCCTTCCTAGGTTTCCCTGTGTCCTTTTTGTTCCTTTCTCCTTCGCCGACCTCAGCCTTGTCTGTGATCACCGATGTAGGAATCACTTTGCATGCTGCGAAGTAAGAACTTTTAGGTTTCGATCTGCAGTCTTTTGTGTTGTGGGAGGCCGCCTTACAAAATGAACACCACTTTTCAGACCACTGTCGTTTCGCTTGAGAATTCGAGGTGCTCTGGTTTCCTACCTTCACCTTCTCTGAACTCTCCTCTGTGTGCTTTATATAAGGTTCCCCTTTTTCTCCTTCCCAGTTTTTATGTTTCTTCTTCTCTGGTTTCTCCTGACCTTTGGTTTGTGTACTTAGTTCCTCAGTTTCACCATGTACTTCCACGAATCGTTCCGCCAGCTTATTCACCACATCAATCCGTTCCGCCCCTTGTTCTCCCAAGAAGGTTCTGAGAGGTTTCGACATTTGCTTTCGCATTTGGTCTACCACCATCATCTCTTCGAGACTCTCATAATCCCTCTGGAATTCTGCCAAGTCCATCCATTTCTGGAGATAGGATTTCAGCCTCAGACTGTAGGCGGCGAATAGTTCTCCCGGCTCTCGTCTAGACGATCTAAACTTCTTCCGATACGTTTGTGCTGTGACTTCATAATGTTTCATCAAAGCTGCTTTCAATTCCTCATACTGATTTTCCTGTCCTGGTGGTAGGCGTGTGTAGACCTCGTAGCCCGAACCACGTAAAGACTGGGATACTTTAAGAGCCCATCTGGTCCTATCCAGCCCCATAGCGACTGCCATTGCCTCGAACCGATCCAAAAACTGATATATCTTCTCTTTGCTTTCATCATAGACCGCCAAGGGAAACTTCATGGCATGGTAACCCTGTCCACTCATGTAGGTTGCCCCAGGTGAAGATGAACTTCCTTCTGCTGCATCTATTTCACCCTTAGTTTGTGTCTTGAGTTCTAACTCTTTCAAGCGGTATTCATGTTCCATTTCTTGTCTCCTGGCATTCTGTTCCATTTCCAGTTTCTTGGTCTCCTGTTCCATTTCCAGTCGCTTGGTCTCCTGGTCCATTTTCTTGGCTTCTTGTTCCATTTCCAGTCGCTTGGTCTCCACCTCTATTCTTCTCACTTCCAACTCAGTCTTTCGATCTTCTCGTTCCGCCTGACGAATCTCTCGCTCTCTTTCTTGGATGTAATCAGTTAAGTCTGAACCAGCCAACCCAATTTCCTCTCCGTTTGCCCTCAGTTCGGCTGTAGTTAGTTTGGGATTGGCCATAGTTAAAGCAGGTAAGTCAGCACGTTGAGTAAAGACACCTCAAGGCAGTAAAGAATACTCACTATAGACCGATAATCTACCTAGAACCTATATCATTTATCTATATCTATTAATTATTATAAATCTCCAACACCACACAGTACATCACAACCACTCTCTCATCCACAAGAGGAGATATAGGATAAAGACTTATGTAGACGTGTGACCGTGTGACTAGGTATGTAATGTCTTACCACCTATCCACATTCACTCTGTCTGGAACTTTCTCACTGCAAAGTCACCAGCATTAATGAAATGTTTCTACCATAAATGTAATGGCACCATATATCCAATGGACGTCCTTCCATTAAAAGTCATCAATGTATACTTCTTTTTATTCCAATTAGTATGTCCCAACATGCATGTACTCCGCTATGCCTGTGCCAATATGCAGGTCATATGGGTATAATGTATGTACGTATCCCGCTCGCTCCACCAATTAAGTCCTGTTAAATTCCAGAGAGGAGACTGGACTCAACAAGCACATCTTTAAACTTATTATCTGTTGGGATTATTGACTGACTTTGGTCTACACTCCTCTCTTCTGTCTTCCCTTCCATATATCTATTTCTTTCACTCTTTCTATTATTCCCTCAACACATACTCCGACAACAGTTCCTTTCAACGATAAGATAAAAGATTTATTATAAAAAAACTATGTCTGGTGTATGTATGGATATTGTCTATGTAGTTTGTATGTTCTTCTAGTGTGGCTGCCAGATAAGATGTTGATAGATAGTCTCCATGGTTTCTCTCGTCTCTTCTCTCAGCTAGAGTACAGGACATGACATAGATACAGAACGGTCTCACCCTGACAGCTCTGTCTGCTTGAGTCGGTAGATATATCCGTTTTTTGTAATGAAAAATGTTCACCACTGTATGAACGTATTTAACCCGATCACCATATGCTGTCAGCGTACAGAATGTTCTTTATTATCTTATAGCGTTCTTAATTCCATCTTGGAAAACACATCGAGTTTCTATTGTTCTCTATTTTTGTCCTGTAAAAGTTCTACACTTAATTGATATAGGCACTTTGTATGCACCTTGCAACTCTTTGATACTGAGTAATTTGAGTCTTTTTCCTTTAGTTTGTATGATCTCTATTTTCCATTCTCTGTCCTCCTGACTTATTAAGATGCCACTTCTTTTCCTTCCTTTCTTATGCACAAGTGTCGTGCGTTATGAATTTAAAGTGCTTTCTCGTGGGTTATCAACACTGGGTGATCTTGACCACAGCCATCTGTGTAATCTCTTAGTTGATAAGTCCCGCACTGGTATGGAAACCTGTGTGATATACATTTAATAATGAGATCTGTGTCTGCTTCCTCTTCTCTCCTATGTGAGTGTCTTTTCCTCCAGCCGAAATGAAAAGGCTTCCGAAAAAACCCACTCTGACATAGGATAGAAGATTCACCTAATCGTCTATACTATTCCTACTAATAGAAAACAATGATAAATGCTATTCACGCACATCTATATTCATATCCTAAACTATATCTAATATCTTTATACCTTATTTAGGCATCTATGTTCCTGGAATCGAAATAACACTTAGCGAATAACACACTATTATCCCCTATTTCCATCATTAGGGACGTGTATTTCTATTCCCACTCAAGAACATATCTCCTTCAGGTCAGTTTGGAACACACACTAACTTTACACAAAGAATTGACCCTCTTTATATCGGTCATTTGTGCCGCATAGTCCTTGACATTGCTGGACCTCTCGCATTCAGACTGCATTATCATTGTTTAGTGGAAAATTCCAGCTCTGAATCTTTTCCGTTATTCATACGTTCAGACAGCAATCTGCTATCCAATAATACTCTCCGCTTTTGTCGCAAACCAATATTTCCACTCGGCAGTTTACCTGTCGTGTTGGCCTCATTCTGGGTCTTGACCTAGAAACACATGCGCCTGGTCACTCCTTTTTTAACCCTTTTCCTACCTGGTTAGTCGGGTATACAGTCGTCCATCTGGGAATCGTTAACTCTTCAGTTTTTCACTACACATACATCAAAACAGGTTCTATATGGCAATTCACAACTCTCTTTCTTACATTCAAAGAATGTGACTTATTGCACAAGATGCTATTCATTTTCTGAATTGCAGCTTTTGCTTGCTCCACTCTGTTCTTAGTCTCTATTATGAACCTTCCATCTGATGTTATAAATGCCACTAGGTATTTAAAATTATCCACTTCGTTAAGAATTGTAGCTTCTATTTCCATTTCACATTGTTGTGTTATCTTTTTCTTTGATATCACCATTGTTATTGTTTTCTTGATATTCAAGTTAGTTAGTTAGTTAGTTAGTTAGTTAGTTAGTTAGTTAGTTAGTTAGTTAGTTAGTTAGTTAGTTGGTTGGTTGGTTGGTTGGTTGGTTGGTTGGTTGGTTGGTTGGTTAGTTAGTTAGTTAGTTAGTTAGTAAGTTAATTAGTTAGTCAGAGCCACATATTTTAACCCCGGGACTGCCACAGGGATCCGCAATCTCACCGGTGCTCTTCAACGTGTATACGAAGAAAATTGCAAACCCAGACGCACCAGGGGTTGGAAGGATACTAACATTTGCAGATAATATTCTTGCATATAGGCAGGGGAGAGATAGGAAGCAAACAGCCCATGAGCTACAGGCGACAGTAGACAAAGTGATTGACTGGTGCACTGAAATGGGTGCTGTCATCCACCCGGAAAATGCCGCTGTTTTGTGGTGCACTCTGGACAACAGGATTGTGAGAGCTGATGTCCCAAGCCTCACGATAGATGGTGGAAGCGTCAACAGAGAGGACAAACTGAAGTATCTTGGAATCACATTTGACAGGAGCCTGTCCTTCAAAGACCATGTGGAGACGGTTGTGACAAGATCTCAAAAGATACTCAACGAACTTAAAACTATGGCTGCAGTGGACATAGAGCAGGGAATGCTTTTCACACTATACCAGTACTTGACCCTCTCAGTAATTGATTATGGACTAGGACTGCTCACTGTCTCAAAGAGTCAGCTGGTGAGATTTGAGCGCATACAGAACGAAGCTATGCGGGTCATTCTGGGATGCACCAGAGACACCCCAGTGGTGTATATGCGTTACATCCTTGGTTTGCCGACTGTTGCTGGTGGGCTCAAGGTGATGCAGGCGAAGGCATACCCCAGAGTTGCTGCTGACACAGATCACCCGTTGCATGAGGAGTTGGATGCAGTTAAGGGTCAGCGACTGATAAGAGGGAAATCATGGATGGCTCAGGCGGAGGATACGATCAGACAGGTGTGCATCTTGGAGAACATTAGGCGAGGAGAGGAGTGGGTCAGAGTGCCAGCGGAGCAGTCAGACTTGTGCAGAGTTATAATCACATTGAGCCGGGAGTGCAGGGAGTGGCCAGCAGGGGCCACGGAAGTTTCAATCCAGCAACTAATTCAGGATAATGCTCGCCCGGGTGATGTGATTATCTACACAGATGGTTCGGTGTTGAGAGGTAGTACAAGTGCCTGGGGGTTCTTGGCAAAGGCTAATGGTCGACGTTTGGTGCAGGAGAGCCTGGCATATGATACCACAACATCTAGCTTAAGAATGGAGGTGGAGGCAGTAAGTGCAGCTTTCCGCTGGATGTTGAATACGATACACACACATCGAGATTGTAACTGACTCAGAAAGCATACTGAGAAAGGTGAGGACAGGCAAGCTTCGTGCAGAGTGGCTTGCTTCGCTTCGGAAGTCACGGGTGGCAAGCATCGTCTCCGGGGCATGCTGGTGTGCTGGGGAATGAACAGGCAGACAGATTGGCTGGCTCTGCAAAACTATTTTGCAAAATCATTGCATTAAAACGTCTCATTATTTGGCATATTTTGATAGACAACAACATCAAGTACCGTTAATAGTTTGAATCCACGTATGTATATGGTTGAGATAGAGTTAAATGAAGACATTGTTAATTTTGGAAGAGCAACTCAGTATCTAGCAGGCCGCAACAATTGCACATAGATCTGTCTGAGTACACCGAGCTTATAAGTCATCATAAGGCAACAGTAGACTTCTTGAAGCGTGATCACTCAAGGTTTTCAACGAGAAGATTAGCATTGCCAGCAAATTCTAAGAAACACCCAGGCCAAACAAAAGAGTCGCCGACACTGATAGCATTCCCCATCTCAGGTGACTTCAAACAATCTAACTATCGTAACATCGATCATGTTACATGGCGGGACTGCACCTTACTTGCTCATTTCTGGGAGCAACAACAAACGTGAACTGATCTTCCAACATAACATTGTTGCTGGCGTTGGCAATGTAACAGATATAGCTTCGGCCATAGAAAAGACCATGTCGTCAAGGTTAAAAGTGGTCCAGTTTTGACTGATGGAAACATACAACAGTTTATTCTGTCTGCCTCAATTATTCATCCTCAATTCAACAATTTCAGTGTACCGTTTCATGATAGTTCTGAAGATGTAGCATCTTTCTTACACTTAACGGAGATTTGAGATGTTGGACTCAGATCACTGTACTGTGTGCCATTTGATCGTGCACGTCTTCAATTTCCATTCGTCTTCACAGATACGGCAAATGTAGCTTCAACGGGAAATCAATGGACAAAATAAACATTTGCTGTATTTGTTGTATTACCGTTGTTTCTATGGTCTCGACGTCGTATGCCAACAGACTTTGTCATTACGAAGTCGTTATAGCAAAATAAAATGGCTTGTTCGAACAAGAAAAATGATCTGTGTGCACAACCGTGCGGCGAAGAAAGTGCATTCAATCAATCAATCATGTGCCATGCCGGAAAGTGTGGGCGGTCATGACTCGCCATTTCACTCGATCACAGGAGTCGTGGATCAGCTCAGTCTTCCTGTCTCGTCCATGCCATGTGCATTACCTGAACCTGATTTTGAGGGATACGTAAGGCCACCCTGCATGGTTCTTATAAGTAGTATATTGAGGTTTCCAGACACATATTCTGGGAGGGTAATTGGGAGGTTAATGGAGGGTAATAGGGTTTATGAAGGAAATATGGGGCAAATTGTCGACTCGGTAAATAAATTTTGGTGGGAACGGGTTTTTTCGGCGGGTGATGGTGTCTGTGAAAGTAATTAAGGTAAAAGTATTCGGTGGGAATAGAAAGGTTGTGCGTACGGATGAGGGAGGGCTGTAAGTTACGTATATGAATGTGTTAGTATGCGTGGTGTAGTGATGTATAAACAAGGGTGTGATGGATCGTGGTTTCTACTCATGGGTTGGATATATGGTGGTTAGTGTATGAATGTGTCTGTTCGTGGTGTAGTGATGTATAAACAAGGGTGTGATGGGTCGTGGTTTCTACTCATGGGTTGGATATATGGTGGTGGCGTATATGAATGTGTCTGTTCGTGGTGAGTAATGTATAAACAAGGGTGTGATGGGTCGTGGTACTCGAAGTAAGAGGTGGTTAATATCATCTGAACAGTGTGATAGTAGTGAAGGTAAAGGGTGGTATATTCACTAAAATCATTACAAAGGAAAGCGTATAAAGTTATAATGGGTATGGTGGTAAGGGGTGGGTATTAGTGATCAAGTAGGAGTGATATAGGGGTGGTCATAAATATAATAAGAGGTGTTCGCAATTACACACTGGTCAACCAGTGGTCAAGCAATGGTCAAGTAAGGGTCAAGTAGTCAAGTAAGGAAATTTTAGGGAAAAGTGATTGTAATGATATGGTGATGATTAAAGAGTGGTAAATTAGTGGTCAAGCAGGGTCAAGCAATGGTCAAGTAAGGAAAATTTTAGGGGAAAATTGGTCGTAGTGACATGGTAATGTTTAAATTAGTGGTAAATTAGTGGTCAAGTAGTGGTCAAGTAGTGGTCAAGCAGTGGTCAAGTGGTCAAGTGAATAAATTTTAGGGAAAAGTGATTGTAATGATATGGTGATGCTTAAAGGGTGGTAAATTAGTGGTCAAGTAGTGGTCAAGTAGTGGTCAAGTAGTGGTCAAGTGGTCGAGTGACCACTTAAATTGTAGAGGACGATGTGCCTAAGATTATGGTAGTGATTAAAGTGATCGATGACGTGGTCAAGCAGTGGTCAAGCAGTGGTCAAGTAGTCGAGTGACCACTTAAATTGTAGGGGAAAGTACGTATAGTGCAATGGTGGTGGGTAGAGTGAAGAAGAAGCAATAGTAGTGATAATACTACTACCAATAATTATCGACAAGAATATTAGCTGGTACGTTGTTAGAGATACTATATTTTTGTGGGGTGTGTAAAAATCATACAAAGAGGGTCACACAAACACACATACAAATACAAAGACAACCATACACAGACACACCCATACTATTACTACTGTCATCACAAATATACACACTTGATACACTTGTACATACAGACCTACAAGCACACAAAAACACACCCATACCATTACTACTGGTACCACAACAATACACAAGTACAGACACACTCACCCATACACAAGAACACTCAAAGACAAATACAAAGTCAGCCAAGTACAAAGACACACCCATACCATTACTACTGTCATCACAACTACACTCAAGTACACACCCATAAACAAATACACAAGAACACTCAAAGACACATACAAAGACAGCCAAGTACACACACATACACACCCATCGCCTAGGATTACTACTGTCATCACAACTACACTCAAGTACACACCCATAAACAAATACACAAGAACACTCAAAGACAAATACAAAGACAGCCAAGTACACACACATACACACCCATCGCCTAGGATTACTACTGTCATCACAACTATACTCAAGTTCACACCCATAAACAAATACACAAGAACACTCAAAGACAAACACAAAGACAACCATACACAGACAACCCATATCATTACTACTGTCACTATCAACAGATATACACACGTGCAGAGACAGCACAAACACACCCATATCATTACTACTGTCATCACAAATATACACAAGTACAGACCCATAATCAATTACACAACTACACACCTACAAGCAAGAACACACAAAGACACAGACACACTTGTACATACAGACACAGAAGTACAGACAATCCATACTATTACTACTGTCATCACAACTATACACAAGTACACACAGACACACTCACCCATAATCAATTACACAAATACACACCTACAAACAAAAACACACAAAGACACAGACACACTTGTACATACAGACACAGACATCCCATACTATTACTACTGTCATCACAACTATACACAAGTACAGACACACTCACCCATACACAAGAACACTCAAAGACAAATACAAAGACAACCAAACAAACACACGTACAGATTCAGAAGTACAGACAATCCATACCATTACTACTGTCACAACACATACAGACACCCATACACACTTGATACACTTGTACATACAGACCTACAAGCACAAAGACACACCCATACCATTACTATTGGTACCACAAGCAGTACAGATACACTTGTACATACAGACCTACAAGAATATCACAAACCACATACCCCCTTGTGATAAAGAACGCGGATGTCCGAGACAGCCCCTACGTCATCAACGCCATATGCAAAAGTCATTAAGTATGAGTCATTGGTTTTTGGGGAAGCAGGCGTGAGAATAGCTTGTCTAACTGCCACGTCAGCTATGTAGGGTGCAGAACCAGTGTATAAAATAGACGGCGTCTCTTGTGAGCACAGTACCAGTTCAAGGCTGACTTGGGTAGCTACAGAGGTGCTTCAGGCTGGTGTGAGCATTGTGTAGTAACCAGATATTGTTCACGTAGTGACTTGGCTAGCTACAGCAGTGAAACTTGGTGTGAGCCTTATTCGTTTCGTCGGCCTCTGATAAAATAGTGAAACATTGTATACACCAGAACTTTTTGGTGTTGTAAGAAAGGGAAAAAAAAAACTTTATCAATATGACCACCAGATCTACTTTCACGTGTTCAGTATGCGACAAAGACTTCGGTGATAACTATAAGGTCACTCGCCACATTCGGACCATTCACGATACGAAAGATCAACCACACTTATGTCATATCTGTGGACAACGGTTCAACAGAAAAGACAATCTACAAAAACACATACGAATACGTCATCACCGGCCTATGGATACATCAGAACCAGAGACAACTACCTCTTCACCATCAGAGACAACACCACCAACAACCTCGACGACACCACCAACTGAAACCAATATAACTAACAGTCAGATACAACCAGACGAGAATATTCTTGAACAAATGGTAGAAGACGAAGCTGCCATCTTAGCAGCCGGGGAACCAGAGACACTACACATCCTTCCACCCGATATTCAACAAATATATAGAGAAAATTGGGAAGCTATCAGGACACATCACAAGATTAACAAGTATTTATCGACATACACCTTCTTTATTAGCCCGGAGATACAAAAGCCTATCAACTGGACAGATACGTTGTATAAGATATTCAATGCTCAAATTAGTCGCTTTAAGATCAACTTTAGCTTTCATCTAGTGTTACGACATAGAGGAACACAAGATCTTAGATTCTATCATGCATCATTTAACAATTCTTCTGTTTTAGAATTTCCAGCGCTAATACATAACAGACACGACTTTGACGCCTTCCTTACATCAGTACACGAACATGACATTCATTCCTACGCCATGCAACAACGTACAGACACCAAATATACACTAGATACAGTAGCTGGCATTTGTTTTTACCTCTTTCATATGCCCGAGTTCCCGATAGTTTGATGTCTAGGTCATCCCCCAACTACATTGTTTTATATTTTTGTCACTAACCCTGTATGTCATTGATGTTTTCTTATACCACTAAAGTGTTTTGATGAATAATACATTCTATGATATATTGAAACCAAGATTTTTGTTGATTTTCTTTAGTGGCTTTCTTTTTACTTATTGTTCCGAGAGACAGCACCACTGACAGACAATGAAATAAAGACACATACTGAGATGTATTATGTATTTATTCAACTGATGCTTGCAACCAAGTATAGAAATTACGCCATCCACCTCCCAGTATCCAACGATGTAGTTTATCAGTCATATACGTGGCTACAGATGTAGCGAAGCTTTCCTCCAGGTCCTGGACATTCACGTCTGTATTGTAAGAATTATTAATTAGATGCATACCCAGACGCATACCAAGTGTAAAAATCATCATTATTCGCCCATAGTTGATGACGTTATCGGCAAAGACTTCGTCAGCGATTGAAACAAAGACCGGGAAAACGTGTTCGGGCTTGATACAGACTTCTAGTCTCGTGACTAACACATCATGTTGGTTGGCTATCTGACGTACTAAGCGACACAACCTCGAGTTATTGGTCTTTGTGGGGTTGTAGGAACTAATAATAGTCAACGCCATACTCACCACCTCGGTGTGAACTTGTGTCAAGTCGACCATTGGTTCCATCGTTATTATACCAATAGCTACCAGAGACCCACTAGCGTGCAGTTGGTGGTCAAATGGTCTAATAATATCACCCGATACGTTTATAAACACCAATGCGAGTAGATAGCTGTTTATTAATACCCATGGATCCTAGGTGGAAACATCCTTTTACGGCTTTGATTGCGGGCCCAACGGGGAGTAGTAAAACCGTCTTTGTCCAACAGTTCTTGACCCATCTACCAGCCATGGTAGACCCCCTTCCAGAGGAAATTATATGGTGCTATGGGGAATGGCAACCCATCTACGAAACTATGAAGGGTGTTCAATTTAATGAAGGTCTGCCAGATGTGGAAAAATGGACAGGGGATAGACGTCGGTTAGTAGTCATAGATGATCTAATGTCTGAGACAGATGACAGAGTGACTAAATTATTTACTAAAGGCAGTCATCATCGCAACCTCAGTGTTATGTATACAGTACAGAAACTATTTGGTAAGAATAAAGAACAAAGAACTATCAGTCTGAATTCGCACTACCTAGTGGTGTTTAAGAATCCTCGAGACGGGTCTCAGATTACCAATCTCGCCAAACAGATGTATCCAGGCCGTGTGTCATATGTCCAAGAGAGTTTTAAAGACGCGACATCGGCTCCACACGGGAATTTGTTATTTGACCTGCGACAGGAAACACCGGATCAGCTCCGCTTACGAAGTTATATATTTCCCGACCAGCAGCAAGTCGTCTACGTCCCCAAATAACATGTCTAACCGACTTAAACGTAACGAGGGTATGTTACGTTTCTTGGGTCAGACCAACCCAGCCACTGTGAAGGCAGTAATGAAATCAGCTTCCCCGGATCTCGTCAATCAATTTGCGAGTGCTGTCACAACGTTTTAAAAGGTAATGTTCCCCTGACACCAGCTCAGAAGAAGCGTCTGCAACGACACAAAGACAGTCTGAGAGCACTCACTCATAAGAAATTATCGCTTAAGAAAAGGAAAGAGATTCTACAACAAGGTGGTTTCATAGGCGCCTTACTAGGCCCCATACTAAATGTGTTGAAAAGCGTGGTGGGATTGTAATGGCCAAGAAGATGATCTTGATCGATCCCCGGTTGCTAGAAAAACCCTATATACCACCCGACACACTAAATGATAGTCTACAGGATTTGGATCGTCAGATGCAACAAGTCCTGGAAACAGAAGATCTACCACCACGTGACAAGGCCAGAGCCTATCAGCAAACACTACAGAGGTATCTGAATCGACTCGAACAGTACAGACACAAGCCTCTGGGACTAGTAGATATCAAGGAACAAAAACCTGAAGTCACCAGTGTACCGACACCAGTAGCCGAGACACCTCTTCAACCAACACCTCTTCAACCTATTCAACCGGCTCAAGTAGTCGAACCCAAAACAGTCGAGACCACACCACATTACAAGCTCAGGCGAAGTAAGAAGAAGACTAGGATACCTACCCCCAAGTGGCAAAAATGGCCGCCCAATTAAGAAAATATTACTATGACCCAAAGAAGCCGGGGGCCTATGGTGGAGCCGCCGCCTTAAAAAGAAATACTAACCTGAAGAAAATAGATAAATGGTTACGTCATCAGGATACCTACACGTTACATAAACCGATCCGTCGCCGATTTCAGAGACGCCAGACCATAACCGGTGGTATAAATCAACAATTTCAAGCCGACTTGATAGATATGAGACTATTACAACGATACAACGATGGGATGTCGTACCTAGTGACTTGTATCGATGTGTTTAGTAAATATGGTTGGGCTATCCCGATCCAGAAGAAAACAGGGAAAGCGCTGGTGGTGGCTATGAGTAAAATCTTTGGTGATAGCCAACCGATAAATTTTCAGAGCGATAAAGGTTCGGAATTCGTTAATCGGACCTTCTTAAAATTTCTGAAAGATCGAGGTGTGCACTTCTTTACCACCGAGAATGAAGATGTGAAGGCAGCGATAGTGGAAAGATTCAATCGAACCCTGAAATAAAAAATGTGGCGTTATTTCACCAAGACCAATACACTGCGCTACGTCAACGTGATAGATAAATTGATCCAGAACTACAATGGTTCGTATCACAGAAGTATTCGCATGGCCCCTGTACAAGTCAACTATAGTAATCAAGAAGAGGTGTGGGATAACTTGTATAAGCCGACATACGTATCGAAAAAAGTGTATTTTACACCTGGGGATCGAGTCAGACTGGCTGAACCCAAACAACCTTTTAAAAAAGGGTATATGCCCTCGTGGACAGAAGAATTGTTTACCGTCAGTCGCATAAACCAGACCAGTCCAGTGACCTATGTGGTAAAAGATGATTCGGGAGAGGAACTACAGGACGATGTCCGTCTATCAATTAAAGCTGTCATTGTACCTGATGAATGGAAGGTGAAAAAAGTGTTACACAAGTAGATTAAAACGTTTTTAAAACAAGTGTCAACGTTACAATGTGATTCTATAGAAGAATCTCTGATCGCAGACCTATACTACAGATACGACAGTGTGAGTGTAGATTCTACGAGTCACAATTATGGACTGGTGTAATGGTTTTCACTAACAACTGACAAGAGGGTGTTTTTGTGAAACGGGAACTCGACACCGGTGATATGTTAGTAGTAGGGGCTTTAAATCTAATGTCTGACAATGTATAAGTATGCATTTCCTTAATGTCGTTGGCGAGGGTATGAGTATTATGTTGGACAAATGACCAGTGGTTGTGTGGTAGATGTTTAGTTTTGGTGATAGGAAAGAAGTGTTGGTAGAATTCTACAGTACAAGAAGCACAATTTGTTTGAGTCCAAGTGATTTGTCTGTAAGCTCTGTGTGTCATGTGTTTCCTTATTATATGTTTGTGTTCTAGTAGTACTTGTTGGGTGGTTCATCTGATATGGTTTAAGTTTTAATTTGCGACTTGTTTTGTCTGATATGTTCTTGTTGTCTTTGTGTATCTCATTGCGTATTCTTTAATAGAGCCCAAATTTGGGAAATTTCATGTAAAGTTTATAGTAGAATAAGTTGTGTTATAGCAAGTTGAAGATGTCAGCCATGGGAAATGGATCTTTTGGAATACTCGGATGAACTATCCCCGATGGACTCACAGATTACATGGCCATACATGTTGTTAACTGTCATGGGTGTTTCAATGGAGCACGTGTACAGTGGAGGTTTGAAGTTCTTGGTGATGTAACCACTTTGTATTAGAAAGCAACCAAGACTGTGGAGAGATGAGTGCTGTATAAGGGTTTCTGTACCAGATACGGTGAAGGTCTTTGGTAAAGTAAAACAAGGAAAGGGGTGACATTGATAGCGTCTTTTAAGATAAGACACATTTGACTACAGAAGTTACATTTTTTTTTTCTTAGTTTTGTGGACTTACTTTTTCCATAGCTATTTCTGTACTTGACCTTTCCCCTTTTGGTGACTTATTTATAAGTTTAGTTGAAATATTTCTGTCTTTGGACGATGTTTTTCATTTTTGGTTATTTTTATAATGTTTGAATTTATTTTTGATCAACCTTTTAGTTGTAATATTTATAAGCTTGGTCGAGACATTTCTCTCTTTAGGCCTTTTCGCCTTTGGTTATTTTTTCCTAGGTTTTATACATTTGACTGTTCTGTATTTGCCATAACTTCTTCTAAGACATTGTTCATGTCTGGTAATGTAAGCTCTGAGCCGACAAGACAACGTCATGAAAACAAAACCAATAAAGAAAAGCAACAACAAATCTTGGTTTCAATATTTTATCACCAAAATATGTGTCTTATTCATCAAAACACTTTAGTGATATAAGAAAAAATCAATGACATATATATTCATCAATACAGTTTAGAGATATATCGTAAGAAAAAACTCAATGACATACATGATTAGTGAAAAACAGTTTAGAGATATAAGAAAAAATCAATGACATACATGATTAGTGAAAAACAGTTTAGAGATATAAGAAACAATCAATGACATAGATGATTAGTGAAACACCAAAAAGTTCTGGATTAGTGATCTTCATTCTTCTGGGCTCTGCTGGTTGACTATCAAAAACACTGTTGTTGTCGAAGTCATCACACATACCTTATTTGTTTCGGATCCGGAATAAAGACATGTATGAGATATCATACAAGATATCTGAATACTTCTTTTTATCATACCAAAACCACCCGATAGCGGTGGTCGACACTTTTTTCTAATACTACCACTTGATTGGGTAGCATAAGCGATAGGTCCTTGCAGTACGCCTTAAGGGCTGCCAAACTGTCTCTATCATTTGGTTGGATATCCTTTGCTACTATGAGTGGAGGTGTTGCCAGGGTGTCTAATGGTGTCATCCTTTCTCGTGATGTCTGGTGATGTAAGTACCGTTGTAGGTTCGAGTTGTATAGATTGTCACGTAACTGACAGGGATAATCATTGTGAATGTTCCTATTATGGCGGGTAAGGTTATCATTGAAGATACAGTGGTGGCAGTCTGGTACTTGCGTTAGACTACGAGGCTGGTGTAAATAGACAGGTGGTGCTGTCGTCTCTGGTATTGCAGTGTTTGATGTATTCATACGTGGCTGATGACGTATTCGTTTGTGTTTTTGTAGGCCATCGTTCGTATTATACACCTTATCACATAACTGACAGGGATATACTTGGTCTTTCCCCTCGTGAATGGTCCGAATGTGACGATTAAGGGTATACTTATCACAATAGGCTTTGTCGCACACTGAACACGTGAAAGTAGATCTGGTGATCATATTGATAAACTGTTTTTTTTTCTTTTTTACAGTCCCAAAAAATGTTCTGATGTATACAATGTTTCACTGTTTTATCAGAGGCCAACGACACGAATAAGGCTCACACCAAGTTTCACTGCTGTAGCTAGCCAAGTCACTACGTGAACAATAGCTAGTTACTACACAATGCTCACACCAACCTGTTTCACTGCTGTAGCTAGCCAAGTCAGTACGTGAACAATATCTGCTTACTACACAATGCTCACACCAGCCTGATTTAAAAAAAATAAACCTCTGGGAGATAAAAACCCAAGTTTTTCAAGGCCGTGAAACTGTTTACCTGAAAAAACTTTTTAACAAAGAGACCAT